>JAQGBH010007207.1:0-11357 GCA_034698265.1 Sminthurinus aureus
TTATTGGCAGAAATTAATGGCATTTATTTTTGGCAGATTTTATTGGCAGATATTTTTGGCAGATATTTTTGGCAGATATTTTTGGCAGATTTTATTGGCAGATATTTTTGGCAGATATTTTACGCAGATATTTTTGGCAGATTTTATTGGCAGATATTTTTGGCAGATATTTTTGGCAGATATTTTTGGCAGATATTTTTGGCAGATATTTTTGGCAGATTTTCTTGGCAGATATTTTTGGCAGATTTTCTTGGCAGATATTTTTGGCAGATATTTTTGGCAGATATTTTTGGCAGATATTTTTGGCAGATATTTTTGGCAGAATTTATTGGCAGATATTTTTGGCAGATTTTCTTGGCAGATATTTTTGGCAGATATTTCTGGCAGATTTTATTGGCAGATTTTATTGGCATATATTTTTGGCATTTTTTTGGCGGATATTTTCGGCATATTTTTTTGGCAGATATTTTTCGCCGTGGGTGGGGTTTTGAGTGTAGTGCCCTTACTTTTAGACGTTTTCTGGTGTTGTTGAAAGTTTGGACAACATCTGGACCCCTTGAAACGCATCTTAGACTAAAATCAGAGTTTGGCAAACTACAAGTGGAAAAAAATTTAAAAAAACGCCCACCCGGTTCTATCTGGAACGCGCAATAGTCGCAGAAATTTCAAACGGTGTAGAAGTTATGCAAGATATAATAACAAAAGTTCTGTCACAATTGTCGTCGAAATTTCAAACAACGTTATACCCGTAGTAGAGGCAAGAGCTCGACTTGACTGGAAAACATTCATGAAACAAAGTATGCGATAGCTTTCAGAAACTCAAAGGAAATTATAATAACGTTAGTTTTTAACCACAAAGCAGAAAACGCACTGCGGGGAGATTTCCCAAGGGGAAGTTCGCGCAAAGCGCGTGCTTGTTATTATATAATTAAAAGTCGTTTTAAAATAAATTAATGTAAAAAGTAATTACTAGTATCAGATCATTTTTTTTCAGTAATGTAACTCGACATAATCAAAACTCAAAACTGTCGGGTTTTATTACATGTGTATCGTATATCGTATAATGTTACTGGAAGCAAGTCGCTCAATTTTAAAACTCAAATCTCAACTCATCAGTATGATTTGAGACTTGATAAAAAGGTTTTTTATATGTTATTTTATGGAAAATATAAAGCAGGGAAAAGACTACATGTTTTCAAAGTTTTCTCCCCTTGTTTACATATTCGATATTACACATGTTTTGTTTTTTGTTTAAGATTTCAAATCAGGTCCACATGTACATCTGGATTCTCAGTTCTCGATTTTGGATTCTCGATTCTCGATATTTATTTATCATGTTGTATTATTTTGGTTTTGAAATTGAACCTGTTGTGAATTGTGAATCCAAAAAGGCTGAACCAAAGCAAGCCAACGCCAGATCAGAGCAGACTGGATCAAGAATCAAGAATCAAGATCAAGTTGTGCCACCAAAAAATACACCATTATTCAGATGTTGATTCTTGATTCAGAGGAATATGTTTGAAAAAGGTAAAAGAGAGAGAAAAGGAGAAAGAGAGAGAGGAGTAAAGAAAGAAGAAAGAAAACTTTATATTGAACATTGAACATGGAATAAACAGGAGAGGAAAGAAAGGGAAAATAGAAAGAGAGAAAAGCTCTCTCAACTTGTCCAAACTCTTTCTCCACAGAATAACTGTATATACTTTATACATAAAACGGAACCAAATCACAACTACTGCACGCTGCACATACCATATGCCTTATAACATACACGTATCTACACGTATCTAGTATCTAGTACAAAGTCTACAGTCTACGGTCTGCATAATATAAAATACACTTGATTGTACATGATGCATGATGGAGAATAGAGAAGTGAAAGCAAGTCATCTTGAATCTTGAAATCTATTCCTTGGACTGACTCTTTTTATTTTTCTCTTCCTTTGCACCGCACCGTCTACCGTATTTTAAAAATTTCTCACACATTTCATCAACCAAAATTTCCTTTTGATATTTTATCCACCATGATTTTCCCCTGTATCATGATCATTGATCCTAATACATCAACACTCAACACATGGAGAAGATATTCTGTGATCTGCACTCGTGTCTCATGACTGATTTGTGATATGTGATATGTGATATATTTGGAATTTGGAATTTAGAATTTGGATTCGGAATTCATTCAAAGTAGAAAGTATGACGGTATCTTTACCTTCAAGTTTACACAGGTTGTTTGACAGTAATATAATACTAATAGTTGTAGGCTCGAGTCATCTAATACTCAATACTCAGTACACAGTGAGTTGCACCTATAGCCTATATTATTATCAACTTGAATCCTCTATCTAGAATTTAGAATCTAGAATCAGAGAAAGCAAGATGAAAATGATGAGGATATAAAACTGTATACACAGATAAAAGTACGTCGTTATTGAGAATTGAGACTCGTCGTTATGTAGATTTGCATCAGCATCAGCATCAGACTAAGCATCAGCATGAGAGAACGAGATCAGAAGGTAAATACACAGAGTTGAGTTGAGGGGGTGGAGAATCCAGAATGGAGAATGGAGCACGGAGAACACGTTGATATCTCCAACTATACCTAGATTCTGAATTCTAGATTCTAGAGTCTAGATTTTTCAAGTAAGTAAGTGCATGTGATTGCTGAGTTCGAATGGGATCGGTATCGGTGTGGTGCGGTGAGAGGGAGAAAAGTATATAATATATATTCAATATAGTATGGTTTTGAATCCCGGGTATTCGAGTATTTGAGTATTTGAGTATTCGATTGAGGATAGAGAAGAGAAAAGAAAAGAGAGTCTGGAGACAGACCAGAATTCAAAGATTTGATGAGAGAATGCATACATGATTGAAGTTGAAACCTTTTTGGGAAATTGGATATCACAACTGAAAGGATGCATGATATTAAACAAACAGCAAATAAAAAAAACCTATCCAATAGTTTTTTTGACATCTTTCATGCATCTTCCCTTCTCTCTCTCTGTTCTCTGTGAGCAAATACCAATGTCGATGCCAATACCAAATACCGCGACATTTCATCTTCTACTTTATACTCCTTTCTCCTTTCCAACACAAGGTAAATATTTCTACACACTTTTCCATACACTCTACAGTACATTATATATTACATACATCTGTATCTGTATTTGTATTCGTATGGAGGATGTATAGGAACTTTTTGTCCTCTTCTTTCTCGCTCTCTTTGTGCATAATATTGTCTATGAAAATGTCATATGTCATGTAACTCCAAAGCCCAAAGTCCAAAGTCCAAACTCCAAACTCCAAACTCACTCCAACTTTTACTGTTAAAAGATGTTAAATGATAAGATTTTTGGAGATTAAAAACCTCTTTCCCAAGCAAAAAATGAGCGTGGTGCTAAAACATCTCAGTCATCAGTTAAATAATAACAAAAGTACATTTAAATTTTGAATGATACGTAATAGATAATGGATAATGGATACCACGGAGAACTGTTAACTGTTATTAAAGCCAAATGTAGGAAACGAGAGTATCAACTCCTTTTCTCTCAACCTCCTCGCTCCATGCTCCATACTCTATACTCTATACTCGATGCTGATCTTTAACTTTTTCCCTTGTTCCTGTCTCTGTCCTTGTCTTTGACTGTGGAAAGTGGAAAATATGAATTATAAAATATTTCCACATCTTTCTCCCTGTCTCCAATATAATATATTTAGATACTTTCCTTTCTTTCTGTTTCCTTTTTTACTTTTTACTCAATAATCGTAAATACACTTTTAAACTTGAATTGTTTATCTTTGATGTCTTTTTCCAATATCAAATATCACATTCTTTCTCCTAGCTTTTTCCATATTATTATTATTGTAATATTTTGTAATACATTAAGAGTTAAGAGTTAAGAATAAAGGGAACGTACTGATAATACCAAAATTCGGGGTTAGAGAGTACGCACAAGTTTGTACCCTTTGTACTTTGTCTACATTTATGATACATTTTCATCTACTTTATACAACTAAATTGTCAAATTCATCATAGAAAAAAAACAATTTTATTTAAACCAAAAACATACCTAAAAATATGTAGAATGTATAATGTGCATGTAAAAGAGGTAAAAAAGTACGCGTCCAAGGCAAATTGACGGATAAAATTTATACATGACATTATGTTGGTGTGCCAAAGTAGCAAAGTAGCAAAGTACCAACGTAATAAAATCTATAGAATCTAAAATCTAGAATGCAGAATCTATAGAATGGAGACACAAAACATAAAACACCCACGAAAAACAGAAAAAGAAAGAAATAAAGTCAACAAACAACAAATAATATTGAACAATATTTAAATCAAATCCGCAAGTCATCCAATTCACATGTATACAAATAAATGTGTGTGTTTGTGTTTTGTAATATTATTATTGTACATGATATGAGAACACGAAATTGGATTGGAATGGATTGAATTCAAGTTTGAATGTGGAAGCCAAAATATCCTAATCCTTTTACCTTTCACATTTTATCTACAAGTTTGGAGCTTGGATTTTGGAGTTTTGAGTTTGGCACTATAATTTATACTCGTAATAGCACTTTATACCAATATTTTGTAATGTACATTGTTCATTCTTCACTCTTTATTCTACATACAATATGGCGAAGGAGTAATATTTCACTTCTTTTTCTCCGTCTCTTTCTTTCTTCTTTCGTCTGGATTGTGAATTGTGGATTGTGGATGAGAACGGAGGAAAATAAGAAAAGGCTAGAAAAAACATTCTTTTGAATTCAGACAAATTAAAATGATTATTGAACAATCGTGTTTTTCATTTCAGTTCAGTTTCATGTACAAAGTCTAATGTACACAATACACAAGGTGTGTGTTTTTGTGTGTGTGTAATGTAGAATGTAGATTGTGGAAGGTAGTATTTAAATTGCTGTTCTGGAGTCTCTCATTCCCATTGCATTGGCTTGGATTGGGAAATGACGAGTACAAAATACGTACATGCTACATAATGAATAATAATTATCAACATCAGACTGGATAAAATGGCGGCGACCTAACTACTCCCTGTACAATGTACATGGTACATACACACTCGAACACATTACACATATGTAGATGTATAATAACTATTTGTGTTGATACACTCGCTCATTCTCTTGCTGTTCCATGTCCAACGTTCAGTGTTCAGTGTTCAGCTTTCAGTGTTCAAGAGTAAGTTACTAATTGCTATTATTACATCACGTCAATGAAATATACTATTTTCCCCCAAAAAACCAAGAACAAGAACGCAGAAACCAAGGAACAAACAACAAAACACAAAACACAAAACAACACACTATGAGGGAGAGCATACTGAACATACTGATAAAACAGAGGGAGAAAAAAGGTTTGTATGGTACATATCTTTGCGTGTATCTTTCCACAATCTACACTCTTAATTCTACTACACGACTAATACACGTGGTCTTACACGAAAAGGAAAAGCCGAGACGAGAACAAACCCGAAAGCCGCTTTCTTGTTCCTTGCGACCATAATACAACAAAACATAACATTTATGGGGCAGAGTTTAAGAGGAAAAGACAACAGACAAAAGCGAGAGAGAGCAAAGTAAAGCATCCGCTTTGTCCTTTTCTTCATTTTACACACCTTGAACAACCATGAGGATGATAAAGGTAACACGCACTGTATCAGCAGCATCGTCGTCCTTCTCGTCGTCATTATCATTATCATCAAACTATTGTTAAACATAGGAAGAACATGAGACAAGAGTTTTTGGTTCCCTTCAGTTTTTCCGTCCTTTTTTTCATATGTAAATCCTCCTGGTACATTGTAAATTGTACGTATTCCTTTTCGTTTTGTTACTCATTAGCGCCGATTTGTACAAGTAACTAACAGTATATGTGTAATGTGTATATGTGTATAGACTATAGACAGTTACACAGTTACATAGTCCAAGTCCAAGTCCGATCCAATCCTGGGGTCATCATCATTTAGGCAAACACCAAACACCCTCGTCATAATTATTAAAAAAGGTACTTAATACCTACCCATAATTCCCAAGTACACGGAAAAAACAACAAGTCCCGTAGGTTGGAGTGTAATCACGCATCGTAAATACGCTCAATACTCAATGCTCAATGCTCAATAGGCAAACAAAATCTGCATCGGATGTTCCTCTTCTTCTTCTTCTTGTAGAGCATATGGCGGCGTTGGCGTCAATATTATAACTTCGAAAACCTAGAATCCATAATCCAGAATCCAGGATCCACAGCAGATGAATTCTCCGTATTGTTTTTAGCCTTCAAATTCCCTTGAGTTTTTAGTTAAAATTATAGGTGTCCAACCAACAAAAATATCAAGAATCAAGATTAATGTGTTTTTGATAAATAAAACCGTGGAGTTTCCACATAATCCATAAATGGGGAAAATTAAGGATAATTAATGAAATGTTTTTTTACTCATGATTCAACAGAAAACAGTTGAAAATTCTAGATTCTAGATTCTAGATTCAGAATTCAGGCATGATCATGATTGAGTGTTGAATTATTTTCTGGTGATTTATTGTGAATTATTATTATTATTATAATACGGATTTTCTAAGCATCCCAAATCAAGTTTTGAATAAAATGGCAGAGGAAAAAAGTCCAGTTTCTGGGTTTACTTTTAAATACTTTTTAGGATTATTTTTGCAATTTCCCATGAAATTATCCCAGTTTTTAAGGCTTTACTTCGTATCCCGTATCATACGTTTTTTTTGGTTTCTGGACGCTGGAATTAAAATGTGAGATACTTTTTCATGTAATTTCATCAGAATCCAGAATCCAGCATCAAATTTACACGCTGGCAGTCAACAGTCAACAGTCAACGGGGAATGATTTGTGTAAAATGTATAATATTTTCAAGATGGATTTTTTTGAAATACGGATTATGAGAATTGTGGAAAAACTGGGGAAATGGCATGTGTTTTGAGTCTAGAGTTTATAGTTTATACTAACTACGACTCAAGGAGATAGGAAACAGGATCAAAAGGAAAGAACAATAAAAGAAGGCCTTTGTAGCTCATCCTCGATCTGCTCGATGTTTGATGCTCGATGCGAGATCCTAGGGCACATGGAACATCCAACATCCAAACATTGGCGACGACCAACAATTATATGTGATTATCTTACCTTATGCTTGTAATTAGGCAGGAGAATAAAAAAAATACTTTTCCTCACAATACTGAGGTTAGAAAAGCAACAATAATTATATCGTAATGTAACTCTTAATGTTAATGTTTCGTAAACTATCTTTTCAGTTTGGAGTTTGTATAGTGGAGTTGCCTCATGTCGGTACATTTGAATGTGCATGTTCTAATACCTATATCTATCAGATGAAAGTAGGTGCATATGTATAATAGTCTGTGTCTGTGTCGAGGATTTAATTGAACTCTCTCTGTCTGTTTTTATTCTTTATTTTGCTTTGACTTGAACGTTGAACATCCAACAGCCAACTTGTACTTGTTTAGCGTGGGCTGCTTTTGGTTTGGGTCTGTTTTGTTTTGTTTTGATGGTTTGATGTGGACTTGAACTTGGAGTTTGGAGTCATTTTCAGCTCATCTTTTTTACATCTTGTGTCTCTGTCTTTGACTCATCGCTCATCGTTCATCGTCGTCTGATGATGAGTCTACTTTTTCCCTTGATTACGACTTATCCTGATGCTGATGTTGATGCTGTAAGGACTAATTGTGTAATAATCGTTCCTCCTGTTCTCTGTTCCTAAGTATCAAAAACTAGCATGGCATTGTCTGTAGTCTACTCTGTACTCTGTAATTCACAGACACACGGAATATCAAAGACAAAAGATGAGAGATGAATCAAGGAATTATTTATTAATCCTGGGCTCTGGCTCCTTTCGGTATGATGTATCTTGTTGAAAAGTTCAAAGCTCAAAATTATTATCATTTCCACAGTTTGATTCCTCTTTTTCCTCTTCTTTTATTCATGAGTCAAGAGTCATGAGCAATAAAAATTTTCCCGTGATTCGGCGCTCTCAATTCTCAATACAATTATCACACATAACAAGAACAAAGTATACGAGAGATTCCTTGGAAAAAAATAATGAAAGAGCTATTAAAATTGGCCGATAATAATTCTTCTAATTATTTACAAAATAGAGAAACATCAATACATACGAAATACTGAAATACGGATATCCCCAAAAACAAGTCTGGTGTCTGGTGCAAGAAACAGGAAAATGATTAAAGCAAAGTTAAAGACACAGATTTACACTTAAAAGCATAAATTTGATTAAATTTCATGAACCAAGTTCAAAATTTATTTCAAAGTCTAGTTGACTGCCATGAAATTTTCTATCTTTTCTTTTACATTTTACATTTTACACGTAAAGACTGTCTAGTGCAATAGATATTATAAATATAGAATATACACATACGAAAGGTGGGGATTTTGAAGAACAATATCTCATAACTCACAAATAGGCCAAGAAACCACAGAGTGCAATGTTTTCCTTTTTTAAATCCAGTTTCTGCTTATTAGCTCATGGGAAATACCAAAATACAATATACTATTGCTCATAATAATTATTGTATTTACATTTTATCTCATCGGCTTTATTATTTATTGTTTTGTATCAAGTTACATTAACGAGCTCAAAGCACAAAACAAATAATATTTGCAGTTGTACAAAACGAGACTTGTAGTAAAAGGGTAATAAGCCAACTACCAAGTAGCATATTAGCACAGGTTCTATGTTCTATAAATACCGGTAAGCGGAAGAGGAAGATTACATAGTGTGAGTGTGTGTGTGTAATAAAATGCACATTTTAATGCTATCCTAAAACCATCATCATCCTCCAGTGCAACTAGATGTGATATAAATTAAATACACACAGCAATTGGCAATAACCGAGTAAAAAAATTCGCACACTTGATCCTGGATCCTATCATATGCATAATACATAGATGCTAGATACTAGATACTGTTTAATAACGAGGGGATTATCTGGCCAATTCACAATTCACAATTCAAAATCAAATGATAACAACTAAAAGTCTGCTCAAACCTCACATCCTATCTACAACCATAAGTTTTTGCGTCGTATGTACTCGTTCACAAGTGATGATGAAAAATAATTCTAAAGACTACTAAAGAGTAGAGTAAATTAGTATTTTCATGATATTTGGCGTATCTATTCTTTTTATGTTGCGATGCCAAAAGCCCAAAGTCAAAAGTCTCTTATCCTCCAAGTTTATTTTTATTTATTGTTTATTGCCTGTGAAGTGGGGGGAAATTAGTGCATGCATTTAGTATTATGTAAGGTGCACGATGTATGGAGTATGGAGGATGGAGACAAAGACGGAATATCATTCTAGATTGTAGATTCTAGTACAACATGCTTCATGTGAGATGCGCGAGGAAAAAGAAGAGACGAGAGAGAGCAGGAGGTAGGAGGAGAGAAAGAAAAGGTAATGGACACAATTGTTATTAAAAAGCGATTAAGATGAACAAGATAATAATGTTTATGTTTATGTTTACCCTTTGACCATGAACACATGAACACATGAACACATGAAGAAATGGAGCTCAAGTCTCAGGTCTATATGTACGTCTGTGTAAGTGAAATGCAGCATGATAAAAATATCATTTGTTACATAACGTACCAAAGTACAAAAGTACAAGTTAAATCTGTCTTAGCTTTTATTTATTCAGTATAATAATTACTGATTGTTCGCTAACCTCAATGATAAATGCTCAATGTTCAGTGTTAAACACAGAACAGAACAAAAGATCCATCGTGAAAAAGATATTCACTAAGTCTTAGTCTTGCATAGTCCGAGTTTTCAATGAGATCAAATGAATGAGTGAACGAGTGAACTTTGCGCATTGCCCATAGTTATTTAACTTAATTCGGATCTCAATTCTCAATGTATTGTGTATAATTTTTATGGTTTTATCTCTCTCCTTGGAAGAGAAAAATTAATAATGTATTTTGTAATATCATGTAAAATGTAAAATGGTGTATCAAGTATGATGTATGAAATGTACATCTAGATTCTAGATTCTAATATCTAGATTTGGTGGCGGATGGTGGAAATGCACAAGTTATAAATATATAGTCCGAAGGTACTTGACTGTCGATAAATACTGGTTTGTGGATATTTTCCCTTGTTTTCACTTGTTCATTACAACCCACAACCTACAAGATCCAGACTGATGAATAAAGAATAAAGAATAAGGAATAGTGCAAACTCAATAATCATGCTCAGTTATTGTTTTCATACTGTCTGATGTCTGATGTACGACAGCGCTTGCGGATGATAATAATAATAATGATAATATCCACAACGCAGATCCTGCTTAGATAGCAAAGAAACAAATGTATAATTCATAATTCATGCTTATTATCCATTGCTAATACTCATTTAACTCCATGAACATCATATGAATAATAATAATAATAATAATAATGGGCATAATAATCATCTGTGAGTAATTTAATGTTTAATACAGAGTACAAAATACAAAAAGAAAAGAAGATACATTTGTTAATAGTGAATAATCATAAAGTACCTTGTTTCTCCTTCTCTTTTGTTTTGCTCTCAATTCTCGAGCAAGTAATTTTAATTTCCCATCCTTCTTTTATCCACTCTAGACTCTAGACTTGAGTATTATTTTGTAATAAATTGTTTTTTCTCTATTTTTTTCACGAGTCCAGCAACAGCTTTGATAGAGTTGTACAGGTAAATGAGCCGTTTTAGCCCTTTTAGTACAATGGCAAAAGGTTCCGCTCAATAAATTTTTATTAATTCAAATTAAGAGGAATTAAAATGGGATTCTCCGAATAAAACATGTTACATGTATAGATATCTGTTTGATATAAATTTTCTACTACTAATTTATTAATTCTACCTTTTACCTTTCAGCCTGACTCATGACAACTTGCAAGTTACAAGTTACAACTAACAACCCATTTTAAAGGGCATTTTACGTCTTTATTAACCATCATTAAGACGGAGAACCATGATTATTAAATTCATTATGAATTATGATTATTGCTCAACTTTTTTATTTCTTGTAGCATTATTTATATCTAAATCAAGAGCATGGGAAAAGTTCGTACAGTGCACAGTATAAAATGTAAAATTTACAAGGAGAAGAGAAATATTTCATATTTATTTATTCCTCTACGTTTTTAATTTTTATCATTCAGGTTTTGACCAGAGTTCAGAGTCTCTGAAATAAAAAAGCAACATCCTGAAAGAAATTCATCTAATAATAATCCTAATTATTGTGTCTTGTAAACTAACTTCGCAATTGGAAGCTTGGGAATTCCTTTGTATTTACATGGCATTCCTTAAATAT
>JAQGBH010007208.1:0-11353 GCA_034698265.1 Sminthurinus aureus
CCAGAGTAATGGCTATTTCTCTAGAGCGTGACGGACCACATGACGCCACCGGATACGGATTTTATAGAAGGTAGATTTTTCATCAATGTTTTGGGCATTATGGAGCAAATATGTATTTAAATATTTGGGTTTTTTCGATCGATATTTATCCGAGGTCTATTTATAAGCAACGCTAACCTAAATTATCGTTCTATCAAATAATCACTTCGTTCTAGATAAAACAATTTACGTAAAACAAATCTTTCTACTTCCCTTACACATTCTTATTGTTGCTCATTGCTTTGCTCCAACGCCCGTTTTCTGCCCAGTCTTTTTGAAAAACAAATGTTAATAAACACATTTTGACCCCAAAAAAATAACTAGTGACCCATAACTCAGAGCATTCTGATCTATAAAATATTACACGTGATGCATAGAATCTACTGTAAAACTGACTTTGGTACAATAAATTGGCAGGTTTTTTTCGAGTGATGACCTTAAAGTTTAAGCTATGGCTTTTTTCATGGCCTTTCCGGCGTACATATCTCAATTTTACTCATCACATTCAAATACAAAAGAAAGAGTCATTTTATTCATTAACAATTGAGATTTAAGATAAAATTAAATTTATACAATGAAGGGGTTACACTTTTATTGGATTTGTCAAAAAAGAAAGTTTTGGATTTACGGAATATTTTCCCAATGAACGTCCTGAGTATTACAGGTGTGGTAAAATGGAGAGAATTATTTCAGACGGCGTTCAATTTCTTCAACTGTTTAAAATTTTATTTACTTTCCATCCTATTTTCACGTAAACTGCACAACGTTAACGGTTAAAGTAGCTAATGACTTGCAAGAACGTTTAACATTGAAAATCGGGAAAAGATAGAAAACTTTAGTTTGCACTCGAAATATGGATTTAAAAAACGAATCGAAAAATGTATCCTGCTTCCTCCCAGACCTTTTGTATCCATTAAAACTTAGCATACTCGATTTTTGAAGCGTGCTCACCTCCGATGACCCAAAAATACCTGGTAGAGGTCAAAGCATACTTTTTGAGTGTGCTGGTCTTCTTTGGTCCTATAGAGGTCAGCACACTCGTTTTGGAATTTTTCGGATATCTCCAAGTCGGAGTTTTCGGATTTTTGAGTTCAAAGGTCAGTGTGCTGGGTAAAAGGAAGTGTGTGCTGAACTCTGGTGGCCATTCTGAGACCAGCACAGCCATTTTTTTTGTGACTGCTAACTTTTGTTTTTTCAGCAGTCTGACTTCTGACTGCCAACTTTGGTCCCATGTTTTTTGTACTTTCTCAATTCTCAATTCTCATATTTGAATTGCCCCGTGGAAGAGCTTCCAATATCGTTTTAGTTTCCATGGTATTTACGTGTTAATTATATGAGAGCTCAAAAACGAGTTTGGAAGCTCTTCCACGGGGAAATTCATTTATTTCGCAGTTTTTTCCGCCTCGCCTTGGAAATTTGATTGTGGTGTTTGCTTTAGAATTCTGAAGGTTTGGAGTTTGGAGTTTGGAGTTTGGACGTTGTGCATTCACAATGCGCAACATCAAATAGAGTGTCTTTTTCATTTGTACATGGTGCCGTAAAGTTTAATGCGTAATGTCAAAATGGAAGTGGTTAATTGTCCACTTAGAATCAAGAATCTGAATTTAAAATAATTGCACATTTTATCCTCCTTTTACTGACCATAGAAAATAGCCAGAAAGCACAAGTGGGGAAATGACATGATTTCATATTTAATAGCCTGGCTTTTGCAAAAAACTCAAACCTCCAAATTCCAAACCAAACTAAAACATAGGCCAAATACACAATACACGATGAAATTAGTTTTTAGCGAATTCTAATGTCTAATAATTTATAAATTATAATATATAATGTTGATTTAAATAGCGTAGAATGCAAATTGAGGGTTCATTTTATCTGCGGTTTGTAATTTGTAATTTGTAATTTATGGATTGCGGTTTTGTATTTTGTACTTGTATTTATATTTATATTTGTCCCCGTCAATTGGAAAAAATGAAAATGATCGAGTTGCAGATGATAAAAAAAGAGTCCCATACCATAAATGGTTTTTTACACAGACACTTTGGTGATGATTCTAAATTACCCTCTGCTCAAAATATTTATGCTTTGAAATGAAAGGATAGCAAACGGAAACCGTGGACGTAAATTCATTGAAAACAAGATGAAAGAAGAAACAGACGTGGAGAAAAAACTAGCTTTAAAAAAAAGGCAAAGTAATGCAAAGTAAACTCTATGGTATACAAATTTCATATGTAATTAAAGCTTGTATTAATTTTTGTATATTTTATTATCATTAAATGTACAAATATTTGGAGAACATAAATACTCACAATCAATCATTAATCATAAATTTTGAATAATCAATAATCAACAATAAATAATAAATTTTCCCTCGTGTTAAAGACAAAACAAAGTTGCTTAAATTTTGTATACATGGAGAAGAGCGAAAGAATGGAAAGAGTTCAAGTGGTTTGAAGTTTGCAGGTTAAAATTATGCGCATGTTTACTGTTGAATTGATCATTGATTAACTATGACCTGCACATTCTGACCTGAACTTCTGTGCTGGATTTGATATTTGAATACTCTGGCGCCTTGGAGGAAAAACAAGGTTTCGATAAATACGATGACGACGAAAATCAAAACGGTGATAAAAGGGCCTTGAAGTATCACACCATATTGAATTCCCAATGCCAAGACCACGATGAGCTCGATGACGCAGCCAATCAGTTCCAAAACGAGCAGCACGATCCAAAAGGTCACAAGACAGGCATTTCGTTTGACGGCTCCAAACAAAACTACACCATAGAAAATTACGGACAGGACGGCGAAGGCAATCAACACAGATCCAAGTGACTTGAGCACTGAAAAAAACAAAATCAAAATCAAACCTATAATAAAACAACAAATTATGGTGGGTGGCTATTACTCTGGCTAAGAGAAAGGGCTATTTCTTTTAACCAGAGTAATAGCGATTTCTCTTAGCCAGAGTAATGGCTATTTCTCTTAGCCAGAGTGATAGCCATTTCTCTTAGCCAGCGTAATAGCCATTTCTCTTAGCCAGAGTAATAGCCATTTCTCTTAGCCAGAGTGATAGCCATTTCTCCTAGCCAGCGTTATAGCCATTTCTCCTAGCCAGCGTTATAGCCATTTCTCTTAGCCAGAGTGATAGCCATTTCTCCTAGCCAGCGTTATAGCCATTTCTCTTAGCCAGAGTAGTAGCCATTCTCTTAGCCAGAGCAATGGCCTTTTGTTTAGACCCTGACTTGAACCTCGACGCCACCGGATACGGATTTTATAAGAGTGTTGGATTAATGTATAAAGGAAGCTAGAAAAAAAGTTAATTTACCTCCCCTCAACTTGGTCGCTGTGTCATCATAGTTTTGACTGTAAGAATACCCGTTCCCGTACCCACCACGGTATGAATATTGATCCGTGTCGTAATTTTGTGATAGGCTGGAGAGTTGCAGACCGAGTCCAAAAAGTATGACCCATGTGACCTGAAACACAAGGATGAAATCATAAATCTTCATTAATCATTATAATTGTGCTTGAATTTTACCCTTCCTCCTCAATTTACAATTTACAATCAATTAATTCAATCCAATCCAATCCAACAAGTACAAGTAATGTGAAAAAATCACAGATGCCTTTAGTTACGATTTCAACCAATTGTACTTGCTGCTGTCTTTAAACCAATTTTCTGAAATGGATCTAGTTTTGAGTTCTGAATTACTAGTTTATTAAATGAACAAATTCGAAATGGTTTTGTTGTTTGAGACCAATGTCTTTTTGGCAACAAATATTTTATTAACTTGTAAACCATTTTTTGTGTGGGTGCTTGAACAGATCAAAATATTGAAAATCTTAATCAAATCAACGTTCAGGACGCCGAGACCATCATTTTGAGTAGTCACATGAACACAATCAGAATTTAATCAAATGAGCAAAATTTTAATACACATAAAATGAACGTTATTTAACGATTGCAGTAAAACCATACAAATGGCGGGCACGAGACAAAAAGCGGTTTGTTTCTCATGCAAAAAGACACGTTTTCTCAAAAAATAAAAAAAATCGTTGGACCGGAACAATGTTCAAAAAATTATAAAAGCCCAAGAAAAGACCCAGAATCCACAAAAACGGGAAAATTTCACATTTTATGAATTCTTGTGACGGGGTCCAGGGCAAAGTATTTTTGTGCCGAAAATCAAGTTTTTTACTTTTCTGGGTCAAGCATGATCCAGGATTTACCATTTTTTGGTTTTTGTGAACAAAATTGACTACTTTCTGATTTTGTGGGGAAACTGTCAGCTTGATCGGGCTACTTCCAAAGGAACAGTTGTTGCTCTTGGTTTGAATTTACTAATTCTTTTTTATCCCGTGGAAAAATATTAATATTTGGCTGAGAAATGGCCAAAGACGTTTTTGAGAGTTGCAGCAAACACAGACATTATTTACTCAATAGCAAAATTCTGTTGCTATAGGATTTCGTAACTAAAGAATAAGATTTCAATGAAGGCCATTAAAATCTAGATTGTAGAATAAAAATACTTATTCTATTCTTTTGTTCAAAAACTCTTTTACTTCTTGGTTTTTCTGCTGACCAGAAAAACTAGAACACAAAATTTATTATGTGTACTCGTCCAGCTCCTGTGTTGAACTACAGACCAGAAACCTGGCCCAAATGAGAGAAATACACACATAAAAAATATATGTATGTGCACTTATATAGTGAACAAGTAGATTCTTTGCACCAAACATAAAACATGAAATGGGGCATGGTGCGACTCCAAAATAATAAATGATACGATTTAAATAATGATTGTTTAACTAAATTAAAAAGTGGTTCAAACGAGATTGAACAAGAGTTTTTAAATTTTTTTCCAGCTTTTCCAAATTGGTCTGGAGCTCCAGCACATGCTTTTCCTTGAAGGAGCCCAAGCTTTTATCTAACATAGTTAAAGTTTCATTGCGAATTTTAAAGGTTTCCGTGAAGAGTTTCAAACCTCAGGGGGAAAAGCGCCCTGAAAGATAGCCCTTGATTAGTGACGCAATGAAAAAATTACCAAAGATACAAAAAAACAGAAAACGGAATTGTGCTACTACAATAAATAGATCATGCTGACGTGCTGCAGCAGAACATTTGCATCCAAAATGAGATTTTCCGAATTTGAATCTGAATCTGAAACGGAAGAAAAAATGAGCAGGCGATTCCGATTTTGCCTTTGTTTTTTCGTATCATGAGGAGAAAATTTGATCTTAGGATTTAGCCCAGGGAGCAGAACAGAGATGGCGGAAGGATCAACTTCTCTCAACACCTTTCGGTACATCCAGTCCCACTCCAAAACGCCGATGCTCACACTCTCCAAAGAGGAAAATGAACTTTCCTCCAAAGCGGGAAAAGCGGGCATGCGGGTCCTTCGAATTGAAGGGAGGAGAATGATGAGGGAAGTGACATTACTCAGCGAGGGAATTTCAAGTCCCGCGACGTCACTGAGACAATCCGTCATCTCGAGAACCGTGAGACTATCTTTGCTGGAAATCAGCGTGCGGTTCATTGCGGTGATGAAGCGGGAAAATAGGGCGGGATCCTCTGCCGCCATGCTTCCAATTCCATAGCCAATCACAATGTACTCAAGTCGTGGGGTTTGAGCGGCAAACCTTTCTAAAACTTGAACTTGCTCTCCCATTGACATTTTAAGTTTTCCATTTAGTCTAAATTCAAAGAATTTGACCAAGTCCAGTTTTCCCGCCTCTTCAAAAAGAGCAATTTCCGCTACACTTGGACTGATTCTTGATCCATTAGTTTCACCGCTCTTGACAATTTCCAGAGAAATCAGGGATTGAAATGATGGAAGAATTTTCTTTAGACCACACAAGTTGTTATTTTCACTCAAAGGAGGGAAACAGAAATGCTGGACGAATTCATAGGGAAATTGAATAGTTTCTAATATTTCAATGTCCAGCGGATTGTAAATCCTTAAATCCAGGACTTTTCTGCATCTGGATCTGGATTCTCCGTTCTCTTCATCTTCATTTTCTTCATTTCCATTTTCATTCAAAGTTTCCGATTGATTCGGATGGAGAAAATTGAACATGATTTGCTGCTCATTTTGCTGCTCGGCTGCTTTTTTCTTGTGAAATTTTGATGGGATTCTAAAACAGGACTTGCGGAGCACCGCTTTTCCGCCTTCACAACGCCAAAGCTTGTTGACACCACGAGCTCGTTTCAAGTCGGCCAAATTCAGGAATTTCATAACACGCTCAACAATCTGTGAAAATTGGTAAAATGGATACAAAATTTATTTTTAATGGCCATAGCAATTTTAAGCTCTGTGATCTATCATATAAATTAATTACTAAAATATTCATTGCAACAAGAATAAAAGCATAGAAATAAATAGAGAAAAAATTGTTACCAGTTCCGTTTCCATTGCAGTTTCCGGATCAATTTTATTCCCTTCTTCAGATTTTCTTGTTGACATGTTCTCTGCAATTCAAAGTGTTGTATTTACTGCAGACTCCAAATTCCAAATTCCAAATTCCAGACTCAACAGAAAAATAACAGGAAAAGAGGTGAATGTAAAATGTGGAATGGAAAAGTTCAAGTTCAAAATGAGGAGCAAAGTATTAACAAAAGCAAGTGAAGGAAAAAGGTACAAAAGTACAAATGTAGAATGTAGAAGGGAACAAAAATAAAGAAGAATGAAACTTTTGTCCCATTACCTTTTTTCCTTTATACCCAAAATACCCAAAATAACATCCATGGATTACGAGTGAGCATGTGCAGTACGAGTGTTATTCTTGACAGAACGAAAGAGAGAGAGAGAAGGTGATAAGGGACTTCGTGAAATTTCCTTTGTTCATGCCCAATACACAAGAAACTACAGAATACAAAATACATGTGGAAATTGACAGAACCCTGTAGTTTGTACTTGTGATTTAACAGTAGAATTCTAGAACGGGCATTAAGTTGGACAAATATACAGTACAAATCATATTTAAATCTCGAAAAATTAAGCAAGTGCTACCGTTTTCTACTCTCTATTAACTTTTCATATTTTAAACTATAAAAATGGCGGCACGTACATAAATTTCCCTTGAAAACTTAAAATTGTAAATTTGAAAACATTTCATAAATGCTTTGGCCGACAGCCATTGAAAAACAGCTTGGCCCATAGATTTTACTGATATCAACATTTTATGCTTAATAATATCGTATGTAGTCAGGACATGGACCAATGTTGATTTCGAATTTTGGACTTTGAACTTTCTAAACTCTGTTCTTGTCATGTTGCTTTTTTATAGCGGCGTCAAAACCACCAAAATTTTTTGGTTATGACAACTACTTGAAACTTGAAACAACTTGACAGAAAACCTCTAGGGCGATTGATCCCGAGAACAAGAGCCCTAAAATTAAGCACAAATCACAAATAATCAAAAACCAATAAATCCCTCAATTAGGTTTTATTCCTAGTCAAAGAGCAACAAGTCAAAAGTGGCTGGTGTATTTTAAGTAGTAAAAATGATTGCTCAACGCTTTTGATACCATTTGATACCAAAAAGCAATAAATACCTTAATTAGGTTTTATTCCTAATCAAAGGTCAAAAGGTCAAAGGTCAAAAGGTATATGATGACATAAATATTATAGAGTATTATTTATTGAGTGGACTTTATGGATATTGTTTTATGAAATGTGCATGTCTATTTTTTCCCATGTTAAAATTTGTCCCCATTGCAAAATCCGTTTGTACATGAAACATGTGAGAGTTTCAGTTAATCTAATCTGGAGACGCTACTTCCGTTTTCTGGTTCTTTGAACAGACCATCAGATCTGCCCCTCAAATACGTCGTACATCCTGCACCAACTTGCAGTTATTTGTGTACTTATTAAAATAACAACGTTTCTTTATTCTCTGTCTCTCTCTCTCTGATTTGAGTAAGAAAAGAAGTGACAAAGCAAAGGCAAATTCCAATCTTAATTCAAGAGCTACTTTTCTCTGCAAATAACAGTTCATTTCTTTGATTGTCAATTGTGAGTAGGATAAATTTATAATTCATAATTCACACTGTATTCATTTCTGAACGAGTAATTGTCATATTTTAAGCTGTTGTGCACTTGAAAGAAAGGGAAAGTGAAAATGAGCTTGTGCCTGTTTTTTGTAACATCTTTTTACGTAACCCTGGTCTTTGGATCTGGTAATCAACTTGGAAATTCAAATTCAAATGATTTTGAACAAGATTCAGAAACTTTTATTTTGAGGGAGGAATTGAAAATCCAGGGAGTCAAATTTAGACATCTTCAAAAATCCGTGGAGGAGTTGAATGAAAAGCTGGAATTGTTGAGTGAAAATGTGGATGGATTGAGAGGTGAAATTGGGGAGGATCACGGACTTTGGTTGCTCACTCCTCCGTTGAGAGGACCACGTGGACCACAGGGCCCAAAAGCCCGCCAGCCACTCGAGTTTCCGTCTTTTTGTACTACAGCCCAGTTTCGTTTCCGAGCTTCCTCTACCACACATGAAATAAGCTACCCTCGAACTGGCGAGTATGGAAATTACCTGGACCTCTGCTACATCATTTCATCACCATTGGACACTGATCAAAAAGTCAGTCTCAGAGTCACCAGAGTTGAAACAGAGAGTTACCATGACTACCTTGCGATTTACAAGTCCGCCAACGGCACTCTCATCCCTTTCCAACAGTAACTAGAATCATTTCAAATCATTTCCATTTTAGAAAGCTTTTATCTGCCTGTGTACATGAAAATATACATTTTGTTCTTTCAGTGCCACTTTAAGCGGAGACTTGGGATCTTCATTGGAGGAGAAATTCACAAGCAATCCCGGAGAATCACTTCTCGTCCGCTTCCACACTGATGGATCCGTCACAAAACTAGGATTTTCCTTTTCTTTTGACACTGGCAATTTTTCACTAGAAACAGAGGATTTGAGTGAAACGACTGTTGAAAATGATTCAGCAGAAGAACCGACAGAATCTTCTGGCAGTCCATTAATTTCGGACTTGGACTTTTCGGATCTTGGCAATTGTACAACTCAGTTTCGGTTTAAAGTTGTCCATGGGACACAGTACATTGACTACCCCGCATCTGGCCAGTACGAAAATAATCTGGATTTGTGCTACATAATCACACCACCATCCAACGAAAGAGTTCTTGTCAACCTTGCTAAAATCAAAACAGAAGCAAACTACGACTACCTCAAAATCTTCAAACCCACCAAACCAACCGGCGCTCTAATCCAGATCCAAAAGTATTACTTTTAAAATTAAAAATCCAAGCATTATTTACTTTTTTCCACAGCCTCGATAGACTACAAAATCTTGTTTTTCCTTTGAAATCTTTGAATTTAGTTATACCGGAAATTTGGGATCATTTTTGGAGGAGAAATTCACAAGCGAGCTGGGGACCCCAATAGTCCTCTACTTTCACTCCGACAGCTCGGAGACACGCGAGGGCTTTTCTTTCTCATTTGAAACTACACAGTTTGCTGTAGAAAGAGCGCCAAATTACAAGTTTCCTGCAGAAATACAGTCAACTACAGGCGATCCTGGTTATTATGAATATGATCACAGGGAGTAACACTTCAAATTTCAAGTTAACTATTCATTATTGATTATGAATCATGATGAAAAAGATGAGGAAAAAGGGATAATTTTGTTGATTTTTCTCTTCATTTTATGTATGAGGAAAAAGGAATAACGAGTAGAAAAGAGTTGTTGTAAATAAAGTACTTTTTTCATAATAACAAAAATTTTCCTCGATTTCAAATACCTTTGAAAATGTCTAGTTTCTAGTTATAACAAATAACAAATGAGGCATGAATACTTGTCCATGTATTTTAAATAAAACAATGCTGAGACATTATGATTTGTCAAATATTATAACGTGTCATCCCGTTTGATTAAAAAATCGGTAGCTATAGAAACTGACAACTGACAAATTTACATTTAATTCTCAATAAAATATTAACATTTTAAATGTAGTGAATTTCACACAACAAGTGGATGAGATTTTGTTTTAGCCCAGCCGCATTGAAAATTTAAATCTAACTCAAATTCTTTACTACATCTCCGTAGATTCTCATCAATCATCAAACATCAAAAGATTTTTTACGCGGGCACGTCAAATTTGTCTCTTATTTTTTAAATGTACTAAAATGATGCCAAATCCATTAATTTACACTGCACGCTGTAAACAAAATTGATAAAACGCATAAATAGTTTCAGGCGGGTAAATGCGCAGGTTAAAATACTGCACATCTCGGTCAAATAAACTTTGATGTTTAAGTGAGAGCACCCGTGAAATGACGTGTAAAATGAATTGGCTTTAAAACTTTGTACCCGATGACTCACAATCAGACATGCTAAAATGTTTCAAGTGTCCAACGTTCAATTTCCGTCACTTTGCGTCAAAAAGGATAACAAGGCAAATTTTGCAAGCTTAACTCTTTGATGACAAATTCTTTTTGCATTTTGCAGAGCAACAAACATAGTTTGGCAAATACAAATCTTGGAGTAGCTATCACAGAAATACAACCAATCGACCAAAAACCAAAAGCCGCCTGCTTCAGACTATGAATCGAGATACGGTTAATAAATATGCAGACAAAGTTCTCCAGTCTCATATCTACGGGTGCCTTTTCCTTTTAAATCCGTCCATCTTCCAAGAAATAAACTGTGGATGAAAAAACTAATTTTCCTGTTGAATTTTGCGTTGCGATTTCAGCTCTTTCTCTTTCCTGTATGACATTTCTGCATTCTGCATGGGATCAACTTGTCATTTCAGCCTCAAGTTGCAACTTGATTTATTCCTGTAAAACCAAATTAAAGCCATTTAATTTAAAATCTGAATGAAAGTCGTTTCCTGATTCAAAAACTAAATTGATAATGGCCGTTTCTCTCTCATCGCATCGACTTTTCCACTTCCACATTCACATTCGCATTCAGCGGGAGTGTATGCGTTTGCACTTTGCACATGAATTATAAATAATGAGCTATGAATCGGGCTCTCGTCTCTCGTTTGATTGTGATTGTGACTTGTGGCGTCCTGAACTCGTTCCATCTATCGACCAATGAAAACAGTAGAGAACGAAAATTGCACGAGTTTCTACCACCCATAAACAAGATTTTTGTAATTCTACGGATGGTTTTACAGTTTTGAAATTCAAAACAAAGTACTATAGCTTGCATTCACCAAGATATCTGACATAGACTCCGCGATTTCTTGGGCATTTAGAGACCGAAATTAGTGATCGTGACATGAAATCAGTATATTTCGGCTACGGCCAATCTTTTGCGCCCACTCTCAACTT
>JAQGBH010007209.1:0-11352 GCA_034698265.1 Sminthurinus aureus
GAATTTCTACCAAAATTCCACCACAAAATATTGAAAATATTGAATGGTGGAATTCAGGTGCGAAGACACCATTATGATACCGAAATTTCATGTCATTTGATAGGAATTTGGACCAAATTGACACCAAAATGACACCACATAATGTCGACACATATTATTTCAAGGGTGTTTACATATTTTCATGTTTACATGTGAAAATGAAACTCCACTTTTGTAATTCGTTCCAACGTGTGTGGTCCTTGAAAAATTAAAAATAGATTGAGCGGTTGAGTTGGTGAAATCCTAGTAAATCCAGAATATTTACATGAGTGTGGTTATGGGTTTATATTTATACATGTGTCTGTGAAGGAGGCTGAATAAGAGTGAGGTTTGAAGAAGAGAGCGCATTTCTCGATTCTAGATTTTAGATTCTAGAGCAACTAATCAACACTGCAAGGCAGATGCCTGGTGTCTGATGCCCAAATGAATGAGTAGTGGTAAACGGGGAAAGTTGGAGTGAATTTTTTACAGGTTGTCTAAACTTTTGGTTTGGTTTTTTGCTGCACTGAAATGGCTTCAGACCTTCTCTTGTTTCCCATTTCATGCTCTCCTTTCGCTTTATTCACTGTGAATCTAGAATCCAGATTCTAGAATTCAGAATCTAGAATCTAGAATCTAGAATCTGGGTTCTAGATTCTGGATTCTAGATTCTAGGTTTGTTCAGTGTCAAGCCTGATATGTGCTTCCAACTTGCAGCTTACAACTCTGTTCTCTGTTTGTGCTGCAGGATCAAGGCGAGAGTTGTGAAATATTGGTTGTAAGCATGCTAGGCGGAAACACTTTTTCACTTTTACTTTCTCCATCTGTTTCTCCCTCCTGTTATCTCAGATATGGAGAATGGAGAAGGAGAAAGCCATGTACAATGTGCAATGTACAATGTACATTCCAAACACCAATACCAATTCCATAGGCATCTGATGTGATGCGATAGGAAGAGAAAAGAAAAAGAGTGTGCTCGTACGCATAGAAATACTTATGTTTCGGTTTTAGTCGACTATACAAATCTATGGGCATATTTTTCTCCGTCACCGTCTACAGTCTTTTCCTTGTAGATTACACTTACACACTCCCGAGTCTACATTCTACTTTCATTCCTCTTTCCTTTTTGCTCCATACATTTTATAGATTGTGTGTTGTGTGTAGTCGGAGCTCAGAAATGGTTTTAATTAACGGCTACGGCTTTCCTCCATTGCGTGTAGAGAAAGTTAATGTGCAGTTCCCTGCGTGTTTAAATTAAAAGTTGGATTTCTCTTTAATTTCTCTCTCTCTCTCCCCAAAGTTTTTCTTCCTCCTGACAGCCCACAGAACAGAGAAGACTCAAAAAAGACTCTGAAGCTGAGGCTGAAGCTGAAGCTGAAACTGAAACTGGTTCTTGTTCTTGTTTTGATACTGGTTCTGGGAGCAAGAAGGGAAAGGAGAAAAGAGAGCCTAGGAAAATGAAAATGAGTGCAAAATCAACCGAGAGAAACGATACGGGGAAAAGAGGAGAAAATTCAAAGTACGGAGCCAAACCATATCCAACCGTAGCAGACCAAACGAGACGGAACTACTGTAAATTCTAGACTGTGGAGTGTAGAGTGCAGAATATGTGGAGTGTGGAGCTGAGAAGGAGAAAGAGAGTCAGAGCAATATTATTTACACGTATTTTATTTTCCATCTGTTGCGGGAACAAATCGTTAGTGGTAAAGCCCAAAAAACTAATTTTCCTTTCCTCCTGTTCGCACCAACACCAACACCAACACCATCACCAGCTCATTCTACTTCTCCTTCTCTCTTCTTTATTTCGATCCATTCCATTTGTTTTCCAGTTCCAGCGCAACCTGAACCAACCAACCTTCTTTCCTTCACATTTGTATCGTCCCTTGTCTCTTGTATGTTTTGTAGTACGGCTTCAAAATCAAAATCAAACACACCTATTTACAATAAACATCCAATATCCAATGCAACCAATCACACGGCTTGTACCTTGTACCTTTTTAGGAAGCGAAGCTGAGTATTGTTTTCGTCAGATACGGCTGGCTGGCTGGCTGTGCACATTGGGGTAATGTGAGACAACGAAACTAGCGCCACCTAACGGGAAAATTTTGAACTAGTCGGCGCCCTCTAGCGGGAAAATTTTCAAACTAGTGGACAAGTTTATTATGTGAAGAATTCTTATACTCTGCTTCGCTTCCGGAGCCTAAAGCATTTATGCTTTGTAGGCGATATAAAATCCTCACGGAGGGAGGATTTTTAACTTTATTTATTCATGCAAATTGAATACAATATTTTTAATCAATTTCAATCCAAAAACATGGAGAAATATCTCAAATCTAAACAATAACATCATGTTCCAACATGCAAAACACAAAATGAATGTGGATCAGAAATCAGAAATTGAAGAAAACAACAGTCAATGTCACCTTTTTCTACATTTGTACACGATTCTATAAATAATCTGCCTTCTGCCTTCCTGTTGTCAAAAGAATCCAGTTTTAATTGGAACTGGGAAAAATGGGTGAAAACCAGTCTCATCTGGATTCTAGATTCAATTAGTATAGACATGAGCACTTGTAGTTTCCCCCGTAACTTGTACATTGTACATTCTACACTGTACGAAAAAATCAAAATCAAAAGAAACTGGAATTTGAAGGAGGAAGGAAAAGTGTTGATGTTGAAGCTGATTGTTGTTTAATTAGTACACTTGATGGTTAAAAAAGTGGGTGTGAAAAAGTGGGAAAAGGGCTCTCAGTCCTCAAGACTTTTAGATTCTAGATTCTACACTGTAGATCGAGACTCGAGAGAGATCTCGAGATTTTGAAAGCACTGAAAGAAATGTTCTAGATGTTGTCGAGTGTCGAGTGCATCGGGAACATTGAGAGCGTGAACGCGAGTCTAGAGTCTAGAGTCTAATCAAAGGGAAAGGGGAATTGTAAACAAATAAAAGAGGGAGAAGAGAGAACAGGTGAGTCGTATAAAATCAGGAACAAAGAAATCTGGCAGTAGAGAATCCGGGACCAAATGTGTGTATTTTGCGGGTAAAAAAGCTGGAGCTAGAACTAGAGCTGAGACTTTTTTGTACATTATCCGTTGAAATGTGAATGGAGTGATTAGTCGAGTATTTTGAATGGTATTTTTCTAAATTCTAAATTCTAAACCAAGTGAACTACATCCGTATTTTGTATTTATTTTGTGTTTGTCTTTGTCTTTGTGTGGTTGTAGTTTGTCTATTGTTGTGCGTGTACAATTTGAGTGTGAGTGTGTGTTTGTGCTTGTGAGAGGGTTTTTGGTTGAATGGTTCTTAAATGGTCTTATTCCCATTTTTCATGTTCTTTGTTTCTTTGTTTCTCTGTACAGTGTGTTCCTATCAAAGGACTGGGATTTCGTCGCGGGTCGTACATTTGTGAGTGCAGACATGGCTTTTACTACCCCAACACTTCGTCACCACTCAAGTTCTTCAACGGCACTGTGCTCGAGGAGGAATACGAGAAAAAACTGATGGTGAGTACTCTCATGATATCTATCCACTTTCTACACTCTAGACTCTACACTCTGGAATCTAGAGTGTACATTTTAAATCCAACTTCCTAAACTTTCAAGTGTAAATACAACTCGCGTATTTACGGTATTGATGCCCCACTGTCCCACTGTTTCAGTGCTCTCTTCTGTAGTGCATTTTATACTCGCGAATTTGATGGTGTGTGAGTTACAGCCCCTTTTACTTCTACAACATTTCTCCGTTTGGACTCTAGACTCTAGACTCTAAACTGCATTTGGATTTGGATTTGGACCCGGATCCGGATTCTTTGACGGGTGCTCTTTAGTCGAGTTTAGTATTGGATTTACTTTCCGTTTGGCTCTATTTGTGACGGTGTGACGGTGACTTGTTTGAGAGTCGAGAGAGCTGGATGACTTTACTTGTACTTTACTCGACACACAACATACAACATCCACATTTCCGAGATCCTTGTTACCATTTGCTACACCAGAACAGAACAAACTACAATCGTAAATATTGGCTCTTGCCGACTCCAACTCCGACTCGATGCTCGATGGCATTGTCACAGAAAACTATTGGAAAAAAACGGTGTAAAAGAAAATTCGGTCTCTGTTCACTATTTCTTCTTCTTTGTGTTCTGCCGTATGTTCTGTTCTGTTCTGGGTGGCGGATGTTTTCTATTTTCCATTCTTTCCTTTTCCGCCCTTTTTTCATCTCTCTATTTCTACATCCATACCACACCAACTCCAAGCTCCAACGCCTTCTTCTTGTTCCTGTCCTTGTCCTTCTCTTTATTCTTCCCTTTGGTTTGCTTTGGAGTTTTCCTCTAAAAAATCACTAAAAGCATCTTCACACAACATGGAAAAAGTTAATTCTCCTCCTCTCTATTACTTATGTATTGTACTCTGCACTAACTTTCTCCTGCACTCCCGCACTCTCTCACTCACCCACTTACTTATATATTGTATTGTATATTGTGTATATATCCTCGCACCATATGCTCCTCTTTTGAAAAAAATCAAGGAGAAAAAGAAGAAGGGACAGAGAGAAAGGGAGAGAGAGAAAATGGGAGTAAAAATACTTTAATTCATCAGTTTCATGTCACTCTAAAGTCTAAACCCTTTCAGTTTCTTTTCCTTCCATTCTTCCACTTTTATACTTTTATTCTACCACTCCCAAATTTTCTTTTCCACTATTCAACATTCACCATTCTATTCTAATTCCAATTCAAACAGACTCCATCCTCCATTTCAATGTCTAGTATCTAGTATCTAATAATAATGTTCCTCGTACAACTAACAAATAAAAAATAAAGGAAAATCCACAAAAGTACAAAGTCCAAAGTGAGAATAAGCAAAGAAAATCCATAGAAATATAAACCTTTGTGCACATTTCACAGGGAAACAGGTTGCAAAAAAAGTACATTAGCATTCTTCAGCTACAATAATAATAATAACATTGGCATTGTCAATCAAAATGACAAACAACACTGTAAAATGTAAGGATAACGATAAGGATAAGGAAAAGGACAAGAATGGCAGGTAGTGACAAAAGGAGCCGAAATCGCAAGAAACTGGAATAAACATGAACATGAACATCAAAATAAAGTCAAAGTGAGTTTGAGTTCACTTTCTGACATTAGATTTCTACGATTTCTGTCCAGTTTCAATGTTTATGTTTATGCTCCTTTCCGATCTACTCTCTAAACTCTACACTCTACTGTCTACGTGTCAATAGCAATATCAATATCAATATCAAATTACCTACAGCCTACAGCCTACGACCTACAAATCAGAACAATTTGATATTGTACAACAATATCAAAAGAATGACAAAAAAAAATCAGGAGCAAATGTAACAGCACTTTCAAATCTTTTCAACACTTTGGCTTGTCTCGAGTCTTGACAGCGGCAACATGTTGACATAACAAGTGTGATGGCTAATGTGTAGTTTGTAGTTTGTAGTTTGTACTGTAGTGTTTACAAAGAGTTGGGCTGGAAGTGAATGGAGAAAATAGATGGCGAAAATTGGTGAATACATATTTACCTTGTTCGAATTTTTCTCTGACGCTTAACGGTTGACATTACATATCAAATATTAGATTTTTTCTAACCTTTTAAGGTTTACGTTTCAAAAATGAACCGTCCTTTTCAACCTTGTATTTGCAGATATCACGTTTTCTCTGAAACTATTGACTTTTATTTTTACTCGCCACTTTGGCTTTGACTTTCTCCAACTTTCACTTTGGCCTTGGTAACAAAAAGGACAAACAAAATGCAGAGAAAAAATGACTGTGACTGGGACTGGGAAAATGACAGCGACAAGGACAATGTGACGAGATTATTTCATGCACATGCAGCAAATATTTTACATTATGCATAATGTCCACACTCTACACTCTACAGTCTACATTCTACAGTCTACATTCTACAGTCTACAGTCTACACGCTATTATTTGTTATACCAGGTCAGACCAAACAAGTCTAGAGTCTAGAGTTTAGACCAGACGAGATCAGATCAGAGTCACAGAGCACGCCATAAATAAAAGCATGCGATGAAAATGGAAAATGAGAAGAAAATGAGAAGGTTGAAAGTAGGGCGCACTTTTCTACTTGTACTTGTGTTTGTGCATTCTGCATTGAGCATTGAGCATTGAGCAGTGTCCAATGTGCACGTAACATATTAAATATTACAACCTACTCGCCTCATTTTTCTTCTTTATCATCAAATTCCAAACATTTCATGTGCAGTAGCAACTGAATCTGAAACCAAAACCGAATCCGAATCCGCGTCTATGACTACACCAAGTTTTGTGACATTCGGTTGCTACAGAGGAAAATTTACAAGTGTGATACTTTATTCTTTTAGTCGATTCATGTACATAGAAAACAGATGCACAATGTACAATGTACATGTTTCCTCTTTCACTATCCGTTGAGATTTTTACTAGGTGAATTTCTCCGTTCTGTGAGTTCGCCCTCTTGTTCCTCTTGTATTTTTTGTAGTTCTTCATTCGCCAAGATTTTGGGATTCTGGGATTGTTGGATTGTTGGATCGTGGGTTGTGGGATTGTGGGTAACCAAGACAAGGGACAAGAAATGGGTTGATTAATTTCCAGAGTGTTGTACGAGGAGGAGAATGAGGATGAGGGTGTGACGGGAAAAGACTTGGAGTGAAAGAGAGATAAGAAGAAATACGAGTACGTGGAGAAAAAAAAGTAGAAACCAGTGAAACTTGGAAATGGGAAGAGCCAGAATCTAGAATCTAGAATCCAAAACTTGAACTAAAACCAGAAACAGAAAGAGACAGAGACGGAAACTGAAACCAAAACCAAGACGAGAACATTCTCACATAGATCATTTCCCACATTTTTATCTCTATCCTAAATTCTAGATTCTAGATTCTAGATTCTAGATTCTAGATTTTACACACTAGTTTTTATTCAGAGTTCCACTACAAATTCCAAAGGTTCATTTATGAATGTTAATGAATGATGAACAAATGCTAATGAAAATGTTTTTTAATTTCCATTTTATAATTTTCAGAATGACATCACACTTTATGACCTGGACGGAGCTTTTGAGTGTCTTCGCTGTCCCGTGGGCTGTGATTATTGTGTGGATGACCGGCCTTGTGTCGTCTCCCTGAATTGGCTGATGCGCTCAGCCATACTTATTCTACAGTGTGCTATAATTGCCATGCTGCCTATTGTCGGCCTTTTCACCTGGAAATACTCAGACATCAAGGTAACTCCATCCCACCCTATTTTACCATTTACCATTTAGTATTTTATATTTTATATCTACTCCATTTTCTAAAACAGAAGGATAGAAACCATGTGGATAAATATAAATCCGAACTGAGCTCATTAACACCTGAAACCAAGGTATAGGAATACGAATATAAGCATCATTTCATTTCCTGGTAAAACCACTCTTTGTGTGCTGTATCATGCTTATTTTCTTGAACAAAATCGAGAGAAAGTTGAGACTGCGAGAAAGGAGAAAGTGAGAATAAGACAAAGACAAGAGAATTGAGACGAGAGGCGAGATGAGAGTGAACAGCGGAAAGGAAAATGAAAAGGAGCAAGGAGAAATGTAACTGGACTCGTCTCTTCTTTTCACAACAGAACAGAACAGAATAGCGTAGAAATAGAAAGCAGAGAAAAGGAAGGAAGATGGGGAGAAAGCAAAAGAAAGAGGGAGAAAGTAAGAGAAAGTAAGAGCAAGTAAGAGAAAGCAAGAGAAAGTAAGAAAAAGTAAGAGAAAGCAAGAGAAAGCAAGAGAAAGTAAGAGAAAGCAAGGGAAAGCAAGAGAAAGCAAGAGAAAGAAAGAGAAAGCAAGAGAAAGCAAGAGAAAGCAAGCGAAAGATGAGACGAGGAGCAAATTGAGGAAGAACAGGAAAACCAAGACACGACGAGAAAAGACAAGACAAGGCAAAAGCACCTGCCTACATCCAACTTGCAACAACCTACAGCGACAGATTTTACACTGTCACTTGCGCCTTTTTATCTTTTCCCTTCCAGCTGTCTCTGTCTCTTCCTCTTCCTGCTTCTGCTCCAGCTCTGGATCTGGATCCGGCTCCTCTTCCGTCCTTATCCTTTTCCATCTCCTGCGCCTAATTTTTATTTGTCTTTTCAATTTGGTGTGCATCTCTCTTTCTCCCTCTCTAAGTCTATCTGAATGAATGGTCTTCGCACGTGTATGTACAAATGTAGGAATGTAGGAATTCTTAGCTGTGCTTCTGGTTGCTCCTTGTTCTAGTTATTCCTAAATCTATGTAAACTCTAAACTCTAAACTCTGAATGGGGATTCTTGGAAGGCTTTCAAGATACAAATGAGTTATAGTGTTGGAAAATGTTAAGTGATGTGAAGCGTGGATAATCTTTCGATTACCATTGCCATGTCATTTTGCTACTCCGTTCGCCCGGGTGCGTTGTGCTGTGTGCATCTAAAATCCAAGCTCCAAGCTTCAAGTGATTTGAGACTTGGGACTTGAGATTTGAGCAGGCAAGAGAGCAGAAGAGGAAGTTGGGAGGAAGGAAGACAGCGGCAAGGCTCGACTTCCAGTTTTCAACTTGTTCCACTTGTACATTCTACATCTTCGAACTGGCATTGGATTCGCATTCGGATTCAAATCCAAATCCAAATCCAACTCGAACACAAGTCGAATGCCTCAAATGCCAGCTCCAACATTCCAAATTTAGCGAGTACACCAATATATAAACCATTGTTTTCAAAAGTGCCCTGTCATTTTCCCTTGCTGGTCTCAACTCTGACCTGACACGTAACATGACAAGCCGACTGGCAAAAACGGGATGAACAGCAAAATTCGGGCTCTAAGCCAAGGCTGATGTCAAAGCCAAATTCAAACACAAATACAAATACACAGCACATACGAGCAAAAACCGGAGAATGACTGTAAATTTACACGGGGAAAGTAAAAGGAAGCGGAAGTAAACCAAGTTGAAGCTGGGCTGAAAAACATCGAAGTGCCAACTTAACATGACCATTTTAATTTTGACTGCTCCACTTGTCCAAATTCCAAATCAAGTGAATTTTCAATCGGAATTTGATCTTTTCTTCAGTTTTTTGTCCATTTTCATGGCTCTTGATGCTCATGCTCAAACTGATCAGATGTCAACATTCTTGGATATTTTTGACGCTTTGAACTGTACTTTCGGACTTGAGAATCTAGAAAATCTGGAAATTCTAGAACATGTGGATAATTCTGAGAATTCTGGGGATCGGTGAGTTTTGGTAGGAAGTACAAAGTCCATTGTGCATACATTAAAGCCTGTAGATTGTAGATTGTAGATTGTAGGTAGCGGAACAACGGGAGAAGGGGAGAACGGAACAACCCGTGGCTCCACGCGGTTCCCAACTGTCATCACCACACTAACCCACATCCACATCCATACACGCACGGCTACACTAACCTTTCCTAAACATCCCATTCTCCACATTCGTTTGCATATGCCACACATGAGAAGCCACAGCAAATTCAAACTCTTACTCAAATCCCGATTCCAGTTCCACATTCTCTCCTCTTTGTCCGCTCGCTTGGTTGCTGTCACAATGTCACAATTTACAATCTACAATTCACATGGAAACGTCTACTCCCGACTGACGACCACACATGTCTACTGTCTACTGTCAATATGTCCAAAACCAAAACCCAAACCAAACCATAGCAAACCGCAGTCAAGTTGAAATTTGAATGTAAAATACACAAAAGACAATTCAGCTCTGTTTTCTGTTTCCGATTCAATGGAATTTCCGTGGAAATGATTCCGTTCCGTTTTAACCTTTTCTCCTTCATGTGTCCTGTGTCTTTAATTTCATTCCAATGATAATTGTTTGCCCAACTTGAGTCAACTCAAAAACGCTTTGTACATGTTGTCGCAATAGATATACAATTTAGAACGAATAGAGTAACAATTACTCGAGACTCGAGACTCTAGAATCTAGAATCTAGAATCTAGAATCTAGAAGCGAGACTTTTGTGACTAGAATTTTCCATGGACAAATCAATTTTCTATTCATTAATTATCAACAATTAAGTAGTTTACTTTCAAATTGTCAATTTTATGCTGTCAAGTCAGGCAAATTGTTGTACTCTGGTCTCTAAAATTCACTGTCCTGGAAAATTGAAAATTGTCCTGTGAGACAACCGAAAAGCCACAAAAACAGAAACAGAAACAGCAACAGCAATTATAATTTAAAACAACAAACCTGATAACAAAACCCGTAACGGAAATTGGCATGGCATTTAAGACCTCTTGGAAATTTGAATGTTGCATGTTTTGGAGAAAACAGAAAGAGAAAAAACTCAAAATGAGTAGAGGCTGGACGTGAAAATGTGAAGTATCAAGTAGGAAAAGCGTGGAGAGTCGTTTCAATTTGTCTTGTAGAAATATGTACATTGTCCATTGTCCATCCTTTGGCTACGGCTTTGACTAAACAAGTTGGAGAAAGTAAGAGAAAGCAAGAGAAAGTAAGAAAAAGCAAGAGAAAGTAAAAAAAATTGTCCGTGTCCGTATCCGTGACAAAGGGAGTGGACAACGGACAACGGGCCACTTTCAACGTGGCCGAGAAAGGAGGGAGAAAAAATGAAAAGCAAATAAATCCACTCGTCGGGACAAATAAACTATACGATTTTTCATTCCAACTCCACTGTCCGCCGTCCAATGTCCACCTGTCAACTCATTTCTTCCTAGAATAATTCATCATTCTCTGGATTCTGGATTCTACACTGTAGATTCTACACTGTAGATTCTGGATTCCAGCCCATGTCGCATTTTTCATCTTTCTTGTGACCAATGTAAACTTGTTACAAATGTAGATGTCACTCTGGATGCCATCTCACTCTTTTACAACCATGTTGATCATTGATCATTGATCATGCTCTTTCACTTTCATTTGATTACACAATCAACAACCATAAATATCTAAAATTGTGATAAATCTCAACGACTTCAAGTCCTTTGACATCTTTTTAGAGACAGGCCGACGAGTTGCTCTGGATTCTCTCGAGTCTCGAGTCTCGAGTCTCGAGTTGAGTTGACATATGATAATAATTTAATGGTATTTTTAATAAAATGGCAATGGAAACAAAACGAAAAGAATACTCTTGAGCAATTTAATTTATATAGCAGCAAAATACATAATTTTGACATAATTTTGGAAATCTCGACATTCGACATTTATCGTATTGATAAAAAGTAGGTAAAAAATATGGTTGAAACTGGAAACGTGCTAAAGCTGAGTATTCACAAGACGCGAACTGCTTGCGAATCGAGATAACGAAATATTCACAAAATATTTCGTGTTTCA
>JAQGBH010007210.1:0-11351 GCA_034698265.1 Sminthurinus aureus
GAAGTTGAAAATGATGATGGTGGTTGTGGTGTAGAGGAAATAAGTAACAATGAGCTTTGCTATATGGACAAATTACCATCCGAAGTATGATTAACAATTTTCTGTTTAAGGGCAAATCCATTCATAACACTTAATATTTAATGTATAATCATAATTTTATAATTTATTTTTTACATGTGTGTATAATGTGTACTAATTTTTTTTAAAATTGTGTATTGTGCATTTTGTGTAGGTTTTAATGGAGATCCTTAGCTATTTGGATGTAAAACAATTGGTTAAATTCCGACTTGTCAACTCCCGATGGAATCAAATTTCCTGTCTCCTCCTTCAAGATAAAGCAAAAAATGATCGTCAATCAAAGCTCATCGTTCAATTAAAAAAGGATAGCTACGAACAGTATTTGGAATGTACAACAGTAATTAATAAACCCTTTGAATCTTTTATTGAGTGTTTTTCTCCCTCTACAGCTAATAAATCATCTGATCGTCGTCCTCGTCCATTTCCGTTTTCTTGTTTCTATATAAAAAATCCCTCTTATATGAGTGAGTCTCAAATGATCCAGTTGGCTTCAAATTTTGGTCATCATATTAAATCCCTTATTCTTAAAATTAAAAGAGAAGATTGTGAAAATTTTGAAAAGCTGTGGAAACTCCTCTTACAATTTGCTCCTCATATTCAACATTTAGGCATACACGGGACTCCTTGGTTAAATTCTGTCCATTTGTTTGACTCTGATTCGGATTCTAATGCCACTTCTAGTTCCAACTCCAATACCGATAAAAGTACATACTGTGAAATTTCTCTTTGTGAAAATATTAATAATTTTAGTGTAAAATCCCAAAATAAAAATAATAATCAAAAGCAGAATAATAATAATTCCTTTCTTAATAATTTGAAGACGATGGAAGTGACAAATATTTGCTGGTATGGGGATTTCAATATTTTTATGGAAGGTCTTCTAAATCACACACCAAATATTCAACAAGTACTTCCTAGTCTTTCCGATTTTTGTAGAACTATTGAATTACAAGACTTGGATATTTGGCAAAGTTTAGAAAAAGCTCATCTACTAAAAAAATTAACAATTACGTCCTTACAAAAGACTCCTAAAAAATGTCAGACTCCTCTTGAACTTATGAAAAATCTACGCCTGGAATATTTACACATTGATTTTACATGGCATTACGAATCCGTAGAAAATGAGGAAAAAGCAATTGCTAGTTATGCTTATTATGCTGTAAAATCCAGTCAAGACACTTTATTAAAATTAAAAATATCTAATTTGACAACGCAAGTTATTAGTCGTTGTATTAGAGACATTAAATGTCTTCCTAATATTCGTCAATTAAAAATTAAAATTAAATCCGGGAGGACGGAAACTGGAAATTTAATGTGTCAAATGAGTCAACTTTGTCCAAATACAACAAGTTTAGATTTAAATAGTCTCTATGGTGATTTCTCAGAGGTTGCTCCGATTCTTTGGACTCGGTTTAAAAGTCTCAAGTCCTTAAAATTTACAATTTATGCGGATGATGCAAAGAATAGTGGACGTGCTCTGGACTCTGCATTTTCTGGATACTCTACAGAATCGATTGAGAGAATTCAAACAAAACTAGAAGAGGAAATTTCCATGGAGGAGGCGAGAGAAGGAGAACAACAAAATCCATCTATTTTAGACTTAAAATGTAAGTATTTTTGTCATCGTCTGTATTTATTATTTATTATCATTACTGTTTTTTTTTACACTTTTTTATAAAGTCACTAAGATAAAAAATAATAAAAAAATCCATGCATTTAGATAATAATAATATTATTTATTTGATGTGACTGTTTTTTTTTGTACAGATTTAAGTCGCCTTGAGCTCGAGTTTGTCCTGGCAAAAAGAAGTATTGCAATGGAACAAGAGGAGAGCATACTGCGACAGTCTTTATTTACAAAAATCTTACCTCAGCATATCCGAGAAAGTCCAACGTCAATCCTATATCGTTATCTTATAAATAATTAATAGTAATAATGTGATGAAATTAAAAAGTATTTTTTACTCATTTTACTGATTGTACTTTTTTGTGTACAATGTGAGTACATTCAAGTACATTCAAGTACACTTAACATTTACTAAAATAGTCGTCGCTATTTAAAAATGTGATATTTATTCTTATTTTAATACTAAATTAAAACAAAAGGATTTTTTGCATTTTCTAAAACAAGCTAATTTCTTCGCTTTTCTACCAATTTCAATTTCAAATACAGTATTGGCCTTTTGTACAAGAGGAACAAATAAAAGTCGTAAATTAAATATTTTGTGCTAAAGTTTAAAAATTATTGGTACAATTGTGTAGAGTGTAGAGTGTAGAGCAGTTGGGAATTACATTTATGTATTTAATTTCTTACTTCATGCATGTTCAATGCTCAAGTATTTTTTCATTAATCGTAGTTTTTCTCGTTTACGCAATTTATTGTTTGTCATGAACAGAGAGAGAGTTTCAGAGATAGAAAAATTGCACCTGGAAATTGTATTTTGTTTCAGCTTTCCTGTTTGTGAGCTGAAAGTTCGATAGAACATTTAGAATTTAGCACTTATTTTGTTGTGCATTTCGGATTTCTGTTGTTAAAATGTTCTAGAAAAAACAAACCTTTTCACGAATTGTGTGTAAAAAAATTCTCTTTATGTATAATGTATAATACATATTATTATGTTTTTATGTATTTACTTGTATATATCGTAAACTACGTACATGACGCCCAAAGGCTTTGTTGACAAGTTAACCGCATCTAAAATTAACCGAAAAATTTAATGGCACAATATTTATTTTCACCTATTGTCATGAACAATTTTTAACATGATATAATTTTGCCTGGTTCCTTAATTTTCATAAAAATGTTTTGCCTATTTTTGTAGTAATTTTCTAAGCGCCAAAAGAATTAAGAATTTTTGCAACATTTCCTTAATCCAGATGTTGAACAAAATGTCACGTGTTAAGAAAACCGCGAGCGAAGCTCCAATCCCGCAAAGAAATGTATAGAAAATTGCAGAAATCAACCAGTCTTTTAATTGCATAGGTTCGAAGTCAGCGGAATTTTTGTTGAAACGGTCCTGAACCTCGTGATGTAAATCCTTAAACTCCTCCTCCTTCCCATCGTAAAGGACATCTAAAACTTTGTACACATAGCCATCATATTCGTAACGTAACGCGATTTTCTTCCAATAGTCTTCGATTCCACTACTCGTCAATCTTGAAATAGCTCTCAATAAAATGTCGTAATTCCCACTGGTCAATTTCCAACACTTTGGGTACTTCATAAACTTCTCCTTGGTGATAAAAAAGGATCGATTGAAGAGCCTTGGAAACGTCTGCAGAGCTGCTGGAATGTCATAGTGTATTAAAAAAATGGCGACCAGATCGCGCTTCATCACTTTCTTGAGATAGTTGGAGCTTTGAAGGAAATCCTCGAAAATGGTAATGTTCAAAAGGGGCTCAATATTATCAATGTAGGCTAAAATATTTGCCACTTTTCCGCTTATACCTCCATGCTTTGTGTAATTAAGTAGCGTGGTCAGTTTGTGATGGTATTGTTTCATCATTGAAACGTTGTAGCCCTCCTTGACCAAGTAACTAAAGTTTGTATGCTCTTCTCTTGAGATGGGGACCATCGTGTAACTCTCCAACACAGAAAGATAGAGCAAGGATATAAAGAATATGAAGAAGATCCACCAAAAATACCATGTTTGAAGACGATCCTTTTTCTCTTGGGGTAATAATAATTTTTCAGATATATCAGGTGTTTGGGCAACAATCGGAGCCGTGACATACCCAATTATTGAAGATACATTTACAACTGATCCTGCAAACACCTTGACCAAAATGGTGGTAAAACAAATCAACATCAACAGGGCTACCCAAACATTGTTTTCGAAAGGGTTTACCAGATCATGAAAAGGACCTGGCTTGTTCAAGAGTCGATTTGAAGTATATATGACTCCATGACTCGATTGACCAACGGTAATGCAAGGTTGAAGTACCGGATCGTAAAAATAAGCACTGACATCAAGCTCCATCTCTTGAGTAGTACAGTCACGAAAATCAATATCTTTACCATTTTTATCTGGCTTGAGCCGGTAGGAAGTAAAGTTGTATCGAGAAGCCAAAACACCGATCCGTTTTAACATGGGCATAAATCCATATTTATCTCGATTAATCAGATATGTCTCCCTGTCGAACATATACATATATTGGTTCTCAAGCTCGTTAATCATCTGTAGGGTTTGTTGCGGCACCGGAATAGCTAGGACCCTGGTCAACATTTTATATCCTCCAAAGTTTCTTCGAGACTTTTGAAATGTCTCCAATGTTCTTTCGAAAGCGGTCCAATGTTCTTGCAGATTTGGATTTGGAGAAAGTACTGACGATAATACTCTTAAACACAAGTTTTGACCATTTTCACACAAAATCTTGACCTGCAGAGCCATCTGTACAGGTGGTTTAGAATTGGAATCGGAATTAGAATTGTCTAAAGGACTAAAAAACAGAACGAGGTAGTTTAAAGGGATTTTACAGCAAAACTGCTTGGCGGTATATTTGAGTTTGTACGTTTTTAAAGAGCCTTCCAGAATCAGCAAGAAAATGTTTCTTGCAATATCATAGTGTTCAACAAGGTCAGACTGCCGAAAATACCGCATTTTTTCCCGTTTTTGTTGTGGACTTTTTTCTGCGTCACGTTGAACTTTTTGGAGCTCTTCTATGTTAAAAAATGGTTTGTTAAGGTAAAGGATTTCACCTTTGGTTTTTGAAGGAATGGCCACTCGAGCAAAGCAACTTTCAGAATGTTTTATCAACGATTTGCTAGATTTGTTGCGAAGTTGCAGCTTTTCCGATTCGAAAATTTGGACGGTTGATGAGCCAAAGACATGATTTAGAATCTGCTGTGATATTTGCTCAACAAAATGAAGACTTCCTTCAACTTGAATTTTTTCGGAGGAGATGAGAAGATCAAAGTGGCAGGATCTGAGAGCATTTAAACTTGTTAGAAAATCCGGTGGTTGACTTTGAATATTCTCAACTTGTGCATTTAAAAACGCGGGAAAATTATGTAATTGCAGAAGCAGAGACAAAAGAAAACAAATTTGTGCCATTGTTGCGTCACAGTTTAAGAATTCAGTTGACAGAATCCGTTTAAGCCGAAAAAACGGAAAAACTGGTGGATAATTTTTGAAAACTCTGCAAACTTTGTCCAAAGCTCATTTGAGACATTCCGTGACTTTTACAATAAAAAAACAAATACGTAAAAGCTCCAAAGAACGAAAACAGTTCAAACATACGAAATGCTCTTTTTTTTCTCGTGGGACAGAAAAAACAACAGAGCGAGAAATTTTCTTGTTCAAATAATCAACATCAGTGCTGTTTTGCAGTTTTGTTTAGATGTTTGGAATAAAATTGAGTTTTTGTATCCCTTGAGCATTCCTTTTACCAACAGTAAGTTAGCTTTGAGTTTTACGTTTGAAAACAAAATTCAAAATATTATTCGCTATAACCGTCAAAAATTGAGCTACAGTAGCTTCTCGATTATCCGAACACTTGATACAACGGCCACGGGGGCCCATAGTATTCTAGGGTTTTACTACACTCACTGGCCTTCTACAACCGACATACACCGATCCAATTCTGGAGAGTACACCTCGGACAGTTTGCTCCACAGTGTAAAATGACTACGTTCCCGGATATTTTAGGGTGTAATAAAATACTTTTAAGAAACAACTCTAGAACGTAGAAAGGGAGACTGAGTAACCGAGTAACCCAAAAACAGTAATAATTTTTGTACTAAAAACTGTCAAGTCCTACTTGGTGAAAATAGGAGAAGGAGACATATTAGCTTTTTAATTCAGTTTGGCTCATTGATCACCGTTCAAACGAGTTAAAACAGCAACACGAGAATTTTAAACATGAAAACTTGACGTTTTTCGATTTTCGATAATCTTGGTTTTTTGTCTTTTAAAAGCATCTATAGAATTTTGTATCTTTGAATCTAGTTTATTTCTGTTTATGTTCTTTATTAGCATGCAAAAACTAGAATGAAATAATAGCGGATATGAATTATTGTGCATGGAAAAAGGGACAGTAGCGGCTTTGGGCATACGCTAGGTACCCAGCAGCGTAGGGATTATGGGCGCCAAAAGGTAAAATTTACGCCGCCATATTGATTTGCGTAGGGCGCCGTTTTTCATTGCGTATAGCCAGCGTAGCGTTCCCAAATACAAAGACCGGCTCTAAAAAGCGGTGAATTTAAATTCTGATTTTTTACATTATTTACATTAATTTACATTTCTCCCATTTTCCGTGCACACACATTTGTTAGCATTAGACTTGTGCATATGGTTTATGTTTTACGGTCAAAAGCCTCAGGAGGTAAAACGAGTTTTAAATGGATAAATTGCGTGTAGCTTATTCAACGGAAAAAATAAATTGAATGTAGATTGTAAATTGTGTTTTATTGCATTTTGAATTGTGATGTTCAGTCCAGATTAAACATTAAACTCGTACAGGCCATATGAAATATTCTAGCCTAAGCGTCATAAAACTGAAATGAACATGATCATTCGTTGTTTTCTTTATTTGACATCTCACTCGTTGTTATTGTTTTAGTGATCTCGCATTGTTTCCTGTGTGAATGAACTGGGCTGGACTTTATTTACTGCAATCTGCTCCGTCGATTCTAGAATTTTCTATGTTATGATTTTTCTACTGTTGACTTTGATTTTTCTCCTGGGTATTTTTCTTGCAGTGAAAAAAGTGAAGAATGGAAATCATAAGGAAAATCTGCCACCAGGTTACATTTTTTCCAATTTCCAATTGCGCATGTCATTTTTATTTTTAATTTAACCGACAAATGCAATAAAACAAGTATTTTTTGCCTTTGATTTGTTTTCTTTTGATCATTTCCATTTTATTTCATGCATTTAAATTTTAACTCTTGCAAAAGTTATAATCATTCTCACAAGACAAAAAAATTTTGCTTGTGGACTCTTTGATCATCAGCACAGTATTAATGACTTAAATTATTTACAAATGCACGTGTTTTCTCGATTCTCGATTCTCAATACTCGATACGAGCCCAAAATGACCTACAATTAGCGAAACTGAAACAAAAATAAGGAGAACCTGCCTTTTCATCCTTACTGTTTTTTATTAGGATGCAAAAACTAAAACTAGAATCTAGAATTAAATAGGAATGGATATGAATTATGAATTATTGTGCAGGTAAAAAAGTACACGATGGATTTGTGATATTATTTAAATGGAACTTTTCTGCACCTTTTTCTGACATTTCCCGTGTCCATTGTACACATCAGGTTTGTGCAATTGGAAATTGGTCTGTGGTGGAGCCTCAAGAGTCAAGAGTCAAGATTCAAGAGTCCAGAGGCAAAACGAGTTTTAAATCGAATAATTATGAGTAGCTGATCCAAGGAAAAAAAGGTTATTGCACATTTTGTGTATTATTGCATTGGGAATTGTGAGTTGTGATGTTCAATCCACTTTAAACATTAAACTCGTCAAGGTCAAAAGAAATATTCTATTCTGTTCGTAATTCGTAATGAAAATAAACTTGATCAATCCTTTTTCCCTTTATTTCGCATCTCACTCACTGTCATTGTTCTAGTGATCTCGCATTGTTTCGTGTGCGAGTGAACTGGGTTTTATTCACTGGATTTTGCTCCGCCGCTTGTAAATTTTTTGGCTGCTATGATTTTTCTCCTGTTGACTTTGATTTTTCTCTTCGGAATTTTTCTTGCAGTGAAAAAAGTACAGAATGGACATCAAAAACAAATTCTGCCACCAGGTTAAATTTTTTCCTATTGAAAATGTCAGTTTTAATTTTATTTTAAATAATGAGAGGAATGTAAATTGGAATTTTTAGGTCCGTGGGGTTTGCCGCTGTTGGGTCATTTGGTTTCTCTCGGTTTCAATCCGCATCTCACGTTCATAAAATGGAAGAAAAAATATGGGCCGATCATCCACATTCGATTCGGAAGTTTTCCGTGAGTTTCGAGTTTCATTTTACAAATTTAATCTGATCTTCGGAACTTTTGACTTAATTTTCATTGGAAATTCAAAATTCAAAATGCAGAACTGTTGTGCTGTGCGACTCGAAGATGATCAAAGAAGCCTTGGGCATGACCGAATTTTCGGGTCGTCCACAAATTCAAGCTTTTCACGAGAACAACATGGAAAAAGGTGGAGACAAATTACAGAATTGACTATGGATTTTGGAATATCTTTTTTACACATTTAAACATAAAATTTATGTTTATATGCCTAACCCTTAAATTTGGAAGGGTTTTGTAATGTAATTTTGAATTCTTGTTCAACTTTTTATGTAAATTCTAGGGGTTTTATTCAGCGAAGGTTCATACAACTCGGAAATCCGGCATTTTTCCACCAGGCGAGTTTTTATTCATTAAAATTAACTAATGGTTCAGTTTGTGCCCCTCAAAAAAGTTAATTTAACTCACGTTTTGAACTTGCGTTGGTTAGAAAACTGAAAGAATTTGGAATGGGACGAAAAAAACTGGAGGATCAAATTCACACCGGGATTTCAGAATTTATGGATTTTATAAACACAAACAAAGGGCTGCCGGTAAATTCTGAGGCTGTTCCAAGTGCACACATCATCCGCACACTTTGGTCAATCATGATGACAGATGAATTAAATCCAGAGAATGCGGAACATCTGCTTCGTTTAATTGCAAGGTAATGATCAACTTGAATTTGAAATAGCAATAATTGAAAATTGAACAGTTGTTTGATAGTTGAAATTTGTCCTTCATTTTTTGTTGTTTTGTGGCATTTTTCAGAGCCACTAAAATGGGCCCAGTTCTTTCGGAATTGGCGGGTTTTATGCCCTGGATGGAAAAAATGACAAGAATCATCAGTTTTGGTCACTGCTCTCTCATTTCACTCCGGTCGAAGCAAGTACAAGAATTTTTTTCTTTTACATTCAAGGTCGTGGAAGAAAAGAAAAAGAATTGGGCAAAAGGTCAAAGTCAAGGTCAAGTGCCGGAAGACATGATGGAAATGTATTTAGAAAAGGGGGCCGAAACCACTGAAAAATCCTCCCCATTTCACGCATCACGTATGAATAATTATTTGTATTCAAAAACGTTTAGTTTTTTAAACCTTTACCAAAGCGCAATATTTCCTTGTAGTTAACGATTCAAAACGAAATTTTTTTCTACTGCCAACAGATGGCTCTGCGACGTATTTTTTTGGCGATATGTTCGGCGCTGGAATTCACACAATTCACACAAGTCTAACTTGGATGCTCTACTACGCAGCAAAAAATCCAGAGGTACAATTAAAACTCCAGGAGGAAATTGACGAGGTCATTGGAAATTCGCGGTTGCCATCTTTGTCAGATCAAGGTCAAATGCCTTATGCAGATGGATTTGTCCACGAACTACTGAGAATGAGCTCGGTTGCACCTGTATCAATGCCTCACAAAACTTTAGCGGATGTCTGTTTCCATGGTTACACCATCAAAAAGGACACCATGATTTTTGCAAATACTTACGGAATTCATCATGACCCCGAAATTTGGGGTGACCCGGAAAATTTCCGACCTCAAAGATGGTTTGGTGACTCGGGGAAAAAACTGAAGAGTGAACATTTTCTTGCATTTGGAACGGGCCGGAGAATTTGTGTGGGTGAAGCTCTAGCTCGAGAGCAGCTATTTTTGTACGTCACAACTTTATTTCAACGGTACAATGTTGATTTTGACCTGGGCAAAGTGCCAAAGGTCAAGGGCGTTTTTGCTATTTCTTTGCACCCCTCACATTTTACTGTGGTTTTTAATCAACGAAACATGCAATAAATAAGTCAACCAGAATGAGAAAACAAGCATTTTTCGCTCTTGGATTTGTTTTGTTTTTATTTTTGAGCATATGCACAAAAATTACAGATATGACTAGATTGACTTTGAAATACACAGTCAATGCAAACTCCAGCACGATTCTTGCGACATCACCCTCAAAAATTCCTGCACATTTAAATTCTCTTGTTAAATTATCTAAGTTTCCACATTTTACAGAATATAGCGGAAAGTTAGCCATTCCACTATTTTATTAACCCTGATTTTCCATCTCCTTTCCTCTAAACTTTTTTGCCCTTTTAACATACACATTATAATTTATAATGCATGCACAGTTTTAGCATCAGATGTGTGCATTTGTGCATTTGGTCTGTGTTGGATGTTGGAGAGTGCAGAGAAGAGAGAAGAGTCAAAACGAGTTTTAAATGGAAAAATATGTGTGCAGTGTGCAGTGTGCAGCGTACACAAGGACAAAAAGTTTATAGCACTTTTTTTGTATTCATGCACTGTGAATTGTGAATTGTGAGTTATGATGTTAAATCTCATTACGCATTAAACTCGTCAAGGCCACATAAAAGTTGTGTTTTAATTCTAGTGAGATTAAATAAGCATCAACATGATCAACGATCAATCCTTTTTGAACTTTATATCGCATCGCACTTTGGCATCACTCATTGTTCTCGTGATCTCGCATTGTTTTCCTCTGCGAGTGACTGGATTGGGTTTTATTTACTGGTTTCTACTGCGTCGATTGCACTTTGTAGATTGTGCACGTATTTGCTGCTATGATTTTTCTCCTGTTGACTTTGATTTTTCTCCTCGGAATTTTCCTCTTGGTGAAAAAAGTACAGGATGGACATCAAAAGCAAAATCTTCCCCCAGGTTAAATTTATTCCAATTTCCATTTTAAAATGTCAATCAGTTTTATTTGTATTCAAATGAATGAGAGAAATGTGAATTTGAGTTGGATTTTTTAGGTCCGTGGGGTCTGCCACTGTTCGGTCATTTGGTTTCTCTCGGCTTGAATCCGCATCTCACGCTGATCAAATGGAAGAAAAAATACGGACCAATCATCAGCTGTCGATTCGGAAGTTTTCCGTGAGTTACGAGTTTTCATAATACAAAATTAATCTGATGTATTTGGAAATTTTGATATAATTTTGATTTGGTTTTATTGGAAATTCAAAATTCAAAATTGAAAATGCAGAACTGTTGTGCTGTGCGACTCAAAACTGATAAAAGAAGCCTTCAGCATGACTGAGTTTTCGGGTCGTCCTCAAATCCAAGCTTTTCACGAGAACCACATGGAAAAAGGTGGAGAAAATTACACAATTAATCATGGATTTTGAAATTGTCGAGTGGGATTTGCAAAAAGTGAAACAAAACACAAGTCGCATATTTAGTGCAGAAACATAACCTAGAGTAAAAATACATAATTCTATAGATGCTTTCAAAAGGCACAAAACAAGCATCAAGATTTTAGAAAAGC
>JAQGBH010007211.1:0-11350 GCA_034698265.1 Sminthurinus aureus
CTGTGGATTTGTTGAAGAATTCCCCGAGGAATTTCCTGATCTTGTTGTTCCAGCAGAATTCGGATGATCCACAAAGCAAATTCATCGAGTATCTTCCAGATCATCGATGATTTCAGCAAATCCGTTTGATTGTTGACTAAGGCAAGAGCAAGAACCAAGAGGAGAATAAAAATGACAGTGATCACCATGGAAACCAAGAGAAGGGTCCAAACTTCGAGTTGAAATGGTTTGATGTAAATCTGGAGTGTGGTTTTTGTGCTGTGGACGCTGTCACTCGTGATGAATTTGTAGTTGTTGCTTCCAATGAAAATCCAAGTGAGAGGATACCACTCAAAGTCATCTTTGTTTGGTCCCGATTTAGATATTTCAACTTGTAGTTGAGATGTCCAATAATCGCCTCCGTACTGACTCTTGGAACTAGATGTTGAATATTTCCAAGTGCCATTTACCACCACAACGGAGTTGAGGAAATTCGTTACGGTTTTCATTAAATTAGCGGGGTTAATTTTAGCAGCCGGCGTTTGGAATTGGGATATTTTGGATTCTAATTTTGAGCTTGTAAATACAAAATTCGTATATTTTTTGTTGTATTTTTTGGACAAGACTTTGAAGTAGCATGAAGCTGTTGTAGAATTCCTTCGGCGTGGGCGTTCTGCAATAAAATTCTGATTGAGAATATTAAAGTGATTGATAAACCAGACGCTAGAAATTTCTATTTTCACGGTTTTTTCATTACTCTTTTGCTGTGTTGTTGCTGCTTTTTGAATCGAGATCACTACAAAGGGAGCAACTTGATCTAATTGAAGAAAAAGGAATTTCGAGAGAAACGGCTGGGGGAAATTTCTTTGGTCTATCTGGGAATCAAAACCTGCATGTTCGTGGACAACATTTCCTTGCTCTGACTTTTCCAAGAAAATCATCGTCACCTTTGCCGCTGTTGTTGGATTAGGAAAATTATGTAAAGTACACCTTTGATTTTCTACGAAAGAGCGCCAAACTACCGGATTCTTTGCATATTTTTCCATACTGCAGCTTGTAGCATAAATCTTCAAATCAAGCATGTTTTTTTTTCTACGACTGTCCGTTTCTTTTTTGAGCCAGTTCAACGGCCAGTAAAACATGTTAATGAAACAGTGCGAGTTTTTTGAACGAGCTGCCGTAGTCAATCCATCACTCAAATATTTATCGTACATGTATGTCGCGGACAAAATTTTTAAATGGTCTCTGACCAGAACTGGGATGAATCGCTTGATCGGATTTTGATTTGCTCCGATTTGAGCTGCCAGCTGAATTTCTCGATTGTAAGTCGAGCTCCTCACCGCCTTCCCATCAAAATAAATCCAGCAGCCAGTTTCCGCCACGTCATTCAGAATCGAGGTCAGGTCGACATGTTGAAGGGTCGTCGTTTCCATGGGTGACTGAAGGAAAATCCCTGTTCCAGTTTCAGATTTTGCAGCCAAAATGAATGACGCTTTCACGACCAGACTCACAAGTACCCAAATTCGAATTATCCATCCTGGAGAAAAATAAAATGTCACAATTTTGAATAGTGAATTTGTGTTTACCCGTCCCTTTGAATTTTGAAGCAGTTGATTGTTGTATTTTTTAAATTTTTATCCGAAAAATGTAGAATATCATTTGACTGAATGCTCAATATTTTTCTGAAACCTTTCTTTCAATTTCTGTATTGATTATTTATTGATGTTAGACCACTAACCTACATAAAATCACGTACTCTTTCCTTTGAATTGATGATTAAAAATTACAAAATGTACGGTTGTGATGAAATATCAATACCAAATAACAAGTCGGAACTGTGAACAAGATTAAACTTTTCTCATGTACCACTCGAGATTCGAGAATCAAGTCACACCCAAAGGATTTTCATGCTTTTTAACGGTGACATTACATGTTCAAAATCAATATGCCTAGAGTGAAAACCATTTAAAAGCTTGAAACGGGTATTGAAAATTTCAAATATTCTAAATGTTTTACGCACTCAAAAATAAAAAATCGGGTTTGTTCTCATTTCACACTGTTCTCTTTTAAAAAATCTCAACAACCTTTTTTACTCTTTTCGTTATGCTAGTAAAATTCTGGATTGTGGCTGTGTTGACGGTTCTCTGAAAAATAGAATTGATTTCGAATTTTAACAGCTTGTACAATTCAAAGTGCTCTTCACATAAACAAATGAAACTCGGATTTATTCAACGTATCCAATTTAATTTGAAATTCTTCATTCATACTGATATTTAGGTTTTATATTGGTAATTGCGGTTTCTTTATTAATCATTGATATCTAATAAAAATTAATATTATTAGGAAATTGCATAACAATTGCAATATAAAAAATGTAAATGTAAAAATACACAAGTAGGATAATTTTTAATTTTCAAAGTTGACCCTCCCACTCTGGGTGAATTTTCATATGTCCTTTAAGAGTAACCTTGTGATTATAGCCAACATCAGGACAAATCGGGCATTTGAATCTCCGCTCATTCGAATGAAGTCTTAAATGAGTTCGGTGAGTATCCACAGTCAAAAAAGCACGTCTGAATTAAAAAAAACAAAACAAAACAAATAACCATTAGAATATTTAAACAAACATTTTTTTTTTGTAATTCAAATACACTGCAGGCATAACAAAATGTAAATACATTATAATATGTAGAATGTAGATTATAGATATTGTTAAGCAATAATAAAACAGAAAAAAGTATAAAGTACCCGCAAAACTGGCAAAGATGCTTTTTCTCGCCGGTGTGTATTAATTGATGTTTTTGCAATGTACGTTGGGTCTTCAGCAACTTTCCACAATTTTCCACATCACATTTGAAAGTTCGTACATCACTATGAACTTTTTCATGTCTCTGAAGATCCTGAAGACTGTAGAATTCCTAAATTACAAATACAAATAAATTATAAGTTCTCATACAAAATTAAATTCATATCCATTCGCAGCTCAAAATTTATAATATTATGATACATAAAAATGCATAACATTATAATATACAATATTATACAAAAACTCTCACCTTTGCACAAGTCTCACACAAAAAGTTTCTTTTTTTCTCATGGACTTTCTCAACATGGATTCGAAGGGCGGTGGATTGCCTAAGAATTTGAGGGCAGTGAGGACATTGAAGAATAGGCCGCGTATCCTCTTCTCCATGAACTTGGATTTTGTGTTTGTCCAGTTGGGAATGATGTGGAAACCTAATATAAGGACGAACATCCACACAATCTTTGTGATAGCAGTAATGCCATCTTGTCGTCTTCTTCTTCACCTCAGCCATATCCACATCAGGGTCAGCATTAGGATCCAGAGTTTTATGGGACTTTTTCATATGATAGAGGAGGAAGGCTTTATTGGGGAAATAAATTGGAGCGGGACACTTTGGACACTGGAGACCTGAAATTCGTCTCCCGCTACTTTGTTTTCTACTAGTTGTGCTTTTTTGCGAGCTGTTGATATTTACAGGTTGAGATGGATTTTCAACAGCTGTACTGTCTTTCTTGTTGTTGGTGTCGGAATTAATAATATTATTGTTTTTCTGAGGAGGAGGTTTAAGTTGACTTCCTGGAGAATGATATTTCTTGACATGTGAATCTAGAGTATGTTGAAGTGTGAAGGTGTGAGAACAATTGAGTGGATCCGCTGTACATTTAAATCCTTCTCCATGAACCTGGAGTTTATGAGCAGCGAGAGTATTCTTCTTTCGGAATAACTGGGCACAATGCGGGCATTTAAAAAACGATTCCTTGGAAAAATGACCGGGCATGTGTCTTTTTCGTTCTCGTTCTGTAGCAAATCTCCGAGAGCAACCTTCACGAATACAAGGGATAGGTAAACTGGACTCATCTACTTTTGGCTCTGGTTCTTCTTCTTCTAATTCTTCTACTTCCGGTTCAGATGTTGCTAATGGTGACGGCGGTGATGGTGATTCAGAAAATTCAGAGGAGATTGAGGAATTATTATTTTTATTATTATTTTTAACTAATTTCAGTTCTTTTTCAGTCTGTTTCTCTTTTGCTTGTTCTTTTGGCTTTAACTTTTGTTTTTCTTTCTCGACTGTTTTGACAGGAGTAGGAGTCGGAGGAGGAGGAACTGTAACTTTTTTACTATAGGTTTTTGCAGTTGCCTCTTTTTTAATTGTCTTGGTATTTATATTTGTATTTGTTTGTACAGGTTGTAAAGCAGCCTTATCTTCTCGTGTATGCTGTTGGATATGCTTTCGAAGAGAACAATAAAGATCAAAATATTGAGGACACCGAGGGCACTTTTTTCTCTGTGCTGGACTCAAATGTAATCTCATGGCTGTACCACTCTTAAAATTCTCATCACATCCGAAACAACGGACATTAGCAACGGGGATTTTTGATGGGTCATCTTCAGCATTATTGGGTTGACTAATATTTTTATTATTATTACTCTGTGTGTCACAAGTTGAGTTTGAATTGGAATTGGAGTTGATACGGGCGTATGATATTTTTAAATGTTCTAGGAATAATTTGAGACTAGAGAAATCACAAGAGCAAATTTTACATTGAATATTGATCTTGTCCACACCGTCGTCAAGACAACGTCCAGGTTTGGGAGAATGGAATGATTTTATAATATTATTATTTCTTTTAGGTAAATTTGATTCTCCTTGGTATTGGTTTTGCTTTTGTTGTTCTCTCTGTGGTAGTAGTATATTTTGTGCTTGCTGTGTTTCTTGTGGTGGATTTAATTTTCTAACTAACACTGCTTTAACTACTGTTGGTTGAGGATTGACGGTATTTTGCGAAGTGAAGAATTTTCTCCTATAGTTAAAAAAACAGAAAGAAACAAGCAAAAATAAAAATTATTATTTAAAAAAAAGATCATAATATTAGTATTAAAAGCATGATACTTTATGGTGTGTCATTTTCATGAATATTTTTAATGTGATTTGTGTACTACCATTTTATACTATTATATATTATATTAAGCTTTTTATTATCGTTTATCTTACTTTCTACTCTGATTAGCATAAGGAAGTGGATTATTTATCGTATTATTAGTCGTTGGTAAAATTCCAGTTGAAGTGGAAAAAACAGTAGCAGAAGAAGAAATAAAAGAAGCTGCTGGTATTTGTAATGGATCTTCTCCTAATTCATCTTCTCCTGGTTTTATGTCCATTTCAATATCTGTCAAACTTGCTTCTTCTTCTTCCTCTTCATTTCGTATATCTTCCGTCTCCATAGACACATTTTGAATACTTCTCAACTCTTTACATTTGTGAATTTTAAAGTCATTTAAATCTTGAAATTGAAGAGTGCAGCCGTAACAATGGAATTTTTGTACATGTACAGATGGGGCAGTCTCATTTCCATTTCCATCGGATCCCGTTTCATTTCTTCTTGGGATTTTTACTCCTTCCATGTTCCATGTGATAAACTATTTCTACAAAATTATGCAACAATTAGAAACATTTGTATTAGTTCTTGTAATAATAGTAAACATTGTCATTATGTTTCTACTTTATTTTCGTGCATTATAGAAAATACATGTACTATGTGATATTTTAAACTTTAAATGTACATTCAGATATGGCATAATTGGAAATTTACTTACTGCAGTTCAAAGGTTGTTTGAAAAGTTATACTGTAATCAACATAGAAAACTGGATAACACAGAATTATTTATTGACTTTTGAACTCTAAACCCCAAATTGCAATCACATTCACATGTAAGTAGATTGAAAATTGAAATTCATGTAAGTAAAGCACACACACAATGTACAACAATTAATCCTCCCAATTCTGTATTGTTAATAGAAGCACAAAGTTTTTTACACCAGTTGAATAATTTTCAATACAATATAATGGTAATTCTAACCACAATTAAAAATTAAAATCACAATAAATCCAGAATTTGGGCCCAAAATTCTTCCCGGATATTCTCATTCAAAACCTAGGGCAACTCTCTCGTATGCTCGTCTACATCAATGTAAAAATGCATTGAAGCGTACATAAAAGATATTTACTTAATTTTGTTGGAAATAATTAAGTTGCATGAATAAAAATGAGTCATGTTTCTTCTGTAGTTGAAAAAATCTTGTAGTCACAACAAATGTACTTTGTACTAATTATAATAATGTATTTTATTTGTTTTCTCAGCACATGAAAGTTGAAAGTGAAAAATGAGTGAAATGCCATTTTTCTGAGTCAAATATCAAAATATTTTCACGGCATAAAAGGAGTTACCAAAAGTAAATAAAGTTAACTCATTGCACATCTGAATTGTGTTTACATAATAATATAGTAGTATGCAAATTACTTTGAGCGGAAAAATTATAATATTATGCTATGAACTATGGAGTAGGAATAACTTCTAAAGATTAAAAAAGGTGACCGAGCGACTTATTGTTAATCCCTTTCCTTTTACTTTAACTACCGTTCGTCATTTCCATGTACAATGTACAATTCAAAATTAAATTCTAGTCTTGAGTCTTGAGAAAATAAATTCACGTATGTTCGCGTGTTCAGGGTTAGAACATTTTCTGTGTGCAGTCGGCTGCTATTTGTTTTCCTATAAAATCTCAAGTCTCAAGTTAGTCTCAAGTGTCTCTGCCTTTCCCTTCCTTTAATTTTTAGCAAGTCTCAAAAGGATATAGGCTCACCGAGTGAAACAAAATTGAAGGTAAAATTAACTGTTGAACTGTAATTGTACACAATAATTTGTGGATAATTTCTAAAATCTGTTTTTTATTCGAGTCTCAAGTCACAAAAGCACAAGAATTTCCGGAATTTCCTCTTTTTCACTCTACTCTACACGTTCCAATACAAAATACAAATTATACCTGCGAGAAATATCTACATCTTGTACAAAATTCCCCTTTCAAAATTCTTTTTATCATTTATCATCATTACACTACATTTCCAATTCAGACTATTTTCCATCACAGCACTTTTTCCCGTTTTTCCCATTATTTTGCAGGCCGGCCAAAAGGTAATTTTTTCCCACAATTTTGGTTTTTAATCGGGCTAAGCTCACTCAATTGATAATTGAAATGGGTTTTGTGTATTAGTTTTGAATGTGACTGTAACCCTACATTTTATGTGTTTTTTTTCTTTACTTTTTTTGTAGTAAACAAATTGAAAATTGGAGAATCAAAGAATCAAAGAAAATGAATCATTCGGAATCTTCAGGATCGTGCTTTGCACCTGGAGTCGGCTTTAAACAGTCCATTGTGGGTTGGCTTGGGGATGGCGATTTGAATCTGCGGACACCGTTTTCCGATCCAAATCGACGAGTTTCACCTTTCCTTCTCTTGTTAACAATCGCCTTCTTGATGCTCTTGTCTCGGATCATTAGAGGAATTTCTCATTTGGGTTTCCGATTTCTCCCCAATTTTTGTTATTTCAACTGCAAAAATTTTGGACTGCCCTGGACAAGAAAAATGGAAATGGGACGACAAAATAAACTCAGGAAATTAACCAATTTATCCATTCAGCTTTACCAGCGTAACGGTTTTCCTGGGAATTTAGTGGTCAAAATTTTTGCCCATTTCTACGTCGTTTATCTCCTTCTCTGGTGCTTGGACCTCAACGACAATTTGACGAATTACCCACCAATGTTTAGAAACATGTGTGTTCATTCGTACAGTGTTTTTGTTTTTTTCTTGTTGTTATTTTCGCTGTTGAAGGACAAGTGTATTTTACCATTGTTTGCGTGGTGGGACGATGTTCTTTGGTGTTCAACTCCGATTTGGATCCTCTACTTCCTCGTTCCTGGGATTTTCCCGCCTCTTCAATCTTTGCAAATTGATGCGATTCACCAATTTTCCGTGTTCAACTACACTTCCAATTCAACTGTGACAATTCAAGCCCCATTTTTCCAGAGTGATCTCACCGCATGGCTCAGCATCGTCCTTTGTCTGGGCTTCAAATTTATGGAACAAGCCTTGATAGTGTGGGCGGTCATGGAACTGCTTGTTGCTTTATATAATTTTTTGATGGTAAACCTGTCAAATGAAAATCCATTTTCGAGAGTGATTCGATGCGATAACCTAATTTACTACTTGAATGTCAAAAGAGAAACTGGGCAAAATTTTCAAGACTTTGGAGCACCAGGAAATCGGAAAGCAGAATTGATACAGCATTTCATGCTCATTTTTGTTGTCATCAACTTTAGCTGCTATCGTTTGCAGTTTGATTCTGGTTGATTGAGGATTGAGGATTGTGGGCGAAGGAAAATATCTTTTTTTGGTGTCGTTTGTTGTCTGATTTCTGACTTCAAAATAACTCACAAGTCAGATGTCAGATGCTGTGCACAATTCACAATAATTTAAATGAAAAAATATGTGAAGACCAGCAACCAACAAAGCAAATAAATTGTAAAACATTAAAGATTAAAACATCCAATGTTATTTTAACAACGAAAAAGTCGTATTCATTTTACCATTCTTCATTCTTCTTGCTTATTGTTAGATCGTTAAAAGTTTTCCGTTTCATTGAATTTTCTCGCAAATACCCAACAACCAACTTTGTCAACTATCTAACTCCTGAACATCTATAAGAAGGGACAATTTTTATGACACTAATTTTAATTAAGCATTTCAATCATCAATTACTACTGACAGGAATGTCACTGTTTACTGTTTACTCACACAATAAATAAACTGCATATTTTGTTGTTTGTTGTAGATTAAAAACATGGATAGTTTTTGTCAAAAGTCAAACAAAATTAATTCTAAGGGGAGCGATAAGTGTATAATCATAATCAAGTCTCAAAAGTGTTTCTGCCTTTTCCCCTTGCTTTTATTTTTAGCCATTCTTGAGCCTCGAGGGAAACAAAGTGGAAGGTAAAATTCACTGCTGTACTGTACTGTAAATTGTAAATAAATTCTGAAATTTGTTTTTTTATTAGTCACAAGTCACAAAAGCACAAGAATTTCAAGTCTCTTTTTTTACCCTGCTCTACTCATTCCAATACGAAAGTAAAATACGCCTGTGAGAAATATTATTTACAACTTGTACCAACAAAATCCACTGTTCAAAATTCTCCTAATCATTTATCTTCATTATTCATTATACGCTACATTTCAACTTTGGACATTTTCATCTTCCATCTGCTGTCTTTTCTGCACGTGTTCAAAAGGTAAGTTTTTCCAATAAATAATAAATAAATCCTACAATTTTAGTCTGTAATTGGGCTAAATCCACTCAAGTGACATGACTTTCGTACATATTTTTTTTTGAATGTAGCTGCAGAACATTCCACTGGATTTATAAATATTTTATCTTTTAATTTACTTTTTTTGCAGTAATTAAAAAATTGAAAATTGTAGAATCGGAAAATGAATCATTCGGAATCTGGTTCTGGAGCTGGATTTGACAATGAACAGTCCATTGATGGTTGCCTTGGAGACGGTGTGCATCAATCAGTGTCACTAAACCTTAGCGACTTGAATTTGAATCTACGGATACGATTTTCTGATCCAAATTGCCGAGTTTCACCTTTCCTCGTCTTTGTAACAATCGTCTTCTTTACCCTCGCGACTTGGATCATCAACCGAATTTATCATTTGAGTTTCGGATTTATCTCCAACTTCCGCAACTACAGAAATCTTGGACTGCCCTGGACACGAAAAATGGAAATGGGACGACAAAATAAAATCAGGAAATTAATCAATTTATCCATCCAGCTTTACCGGTGCAACGGCCGTCATGCAAAACTGGTCAAACTTACAGCGGTTTTCTGCTTAAGTGTTTTCCTTCTCTGGTTCTTTGACGTCTTCGCCAGTTTGAAGAAGATAAATAACCCATCAATTTTGAGATTATTCTGTATTTTATCTTACATGAACTACGTTTTTTACTGGTTATTATTTACGATGTTCCAGGACAAGTGTAAATTACCTTTGTTGGGGTGGTGGGACGAGATTCTTTGGTGTTCAACTCCCATGTGGCTCGTCTATTTCCTCGCTCCTGGGATTTTCCCGCCTCTTCATTCTTTGCAAGTGGACCAAACTCAGGAAATTATCGTGTTCAACTGCACTTCCAATTCAACTGTGACGATCCAACCTCCATTTTTCCAGAATGATCTCACCGCATGGCTCAGCATCGCCCTTTGTCTGGGCTTCAACTTTATGACACAAACCTTGGCAATGTGGGTGACCATGGAAGGGTTTGTTGTGGTTTGTAATTTTTATGCAAACCTGCCAAATGAACATGAAATTATGAGAATAATTCAACGAGGTAATCTTCTTTACTACTTGAGGGTCAAGCGAGAAACTGGACAAATTTTTCAAGACTTTGGAGCACCAGGAAATCGGAAAGCAGAATGGACAAAGTACTTGTTTTTCCTTTGTGTTATTGTCAACCGCAACTGTTATTATTTCCAGTTTAATTCTGCTCCTATTTCTGATTTACTGAGAGAAGCGGTGGTTGCTTTGTACCGTACAACTTGTACGTCAATTACGTCATTTTTATAAAAGGAAACTGGAAAGTGTTCGAATTGCTGATTTTTTAAATTAGTCACAAGTCAGATACTGTGCACAATCCACAATTCATAATCATTTAAATGAAAAAATATGCAAACACCAACAGCCAATAAAGCATAAAGCAAATACATTGTAAAACATTGAAGATTAAACTATCCAAGTTTTTCTATCACATTATTTTTAACAAATGAGTACTTGCTTTCAAAAAGAAAAAGTCATATTCATTATCATTCTTCTTGTTTAGATAGATTGTCAAAAGTCAAAAGTTTTCGGTTTCAATTGAATTTCCTCGCAAATAACCATCAACCAACTTTGTCAACTGTCTAACTCCTCAACATCTAGGAACGTACATTTTTTATGACATTGTTAATTAAACATTTCAATCATCAATCATCAATTACTACATACTGACTACTGACAGAAATGTCACTGTTTGCTCATACAATTAATAAACTGTATATATTTTGTTTTTTGTTGTAGATTAAAAATACGGATAGTTTGTGCATTTGTCAAAAGTCAAACAAAATTAATATTAAGAGGAGCGATAACTGTTTCTACTTTTCCCTTGCTTTTATTTTTAGCCGTTCTTGAGCCTCGAGCCTCGAGGGAACCAAAAAACAAAGTTGAAGGTAAAGTCACCTGCTGTACTGTAGATTGTAGATTGTAGATAAATTCTAAAAATTTATTTTTTTTATTCGACTCTCAAGTCTTAAAAGCACAAGAATTTCCGGAATTTCCTCCTTTTCATTCTAGTCCACTCGTTCCAATACGAAATACATATACCTGTAAAAAATATTTGCATACTGTACAAAATTCCCCTTTCAAAATTCTTTTTATCATTTATCATCATTACACTACATTTCCAATTCAGACTATTTTCC
>JAQGBH010007212.1:0-11350 GCA_034698265.1 Sminthurinus aureus
CTTGTTTTTGATTCACGATTTGTGAATCAAAAACACAACCTTAATTTATCCCACATTTTTTCAACAGGGCTCAAACTAAGTCTGGGCTCAATTATAACGTGAACGCTAGTTGAGAATCGTTGGACATAATAAATTATAATGCAGATTGTGTATTCTGCATATTCCATTTTCTAGTATACTGGAAAATGCAAAAAGTAGCTTCGCAACTAATACATACTTATACATGTATTAGTTGCCAAGCTAATTTTCGCTTTTCTGTCCATCTTAAATGTGATTTTGTCTGGATATACGCTAGATTATTATGATTTTTTGCGTTTTTTTGTTTCTTACCTCCATGAATTATTACGCAGACTTGAGATGGTCAGTAGGAGAATCAAGAATCGATTTGCTAAACTTAATGTAGTGCATAATTTGAAGACTCATTATTACATTATTACACACTTTGCAATTCTCCACCGATCTACAACATTATTCATCGTACGTGCACTGTGCACGTTGTACAACTGACATGTTACATACTATGTACTATGTACAAAGAACAAAGCAAAAATAAGCGAAAAAAATAAAGAAGGTCGTGAGAAGATCATGGCCAAAGTACAAGGCACTTTAACCGTATAGTTGAGTTTCCTTATCACAAGTCCGAACAACAAACAATAGAATAGGGAAAATGAAAATGCACATTCTTCACATACGTAGTTTATTAATTTCGTTTTAAAGCTCAGAATATTAGGGAAAATGTGATAAATGTACATCAACTTTGTTCTTTTTTGTCTTTTTTCAAAAAGTGCCATAAAAATAAAAGAATGGCGTTTCTGTTTGTGCTGGCAATTTTGTAAGATAAAATTATACTCCGTTCCCATTGTTTGTTATTTATTTCGTACTATCCCTCATAAAAAATGTTATTGTATTCGATGAGAATCTAATGATATCTAATGAGACACTTCAGTGAGATTTTAATACGACTTCGGTTGAAAATCTCATTGAATTCCATCAAAATTCAATGAGAATCCAATCGATTTCCATTGAAATCTCACTAGAGTGCTCGCCACGGATACAGGTATGGGTATTTGGGTATTTACCCGGATACTTGGGTATAGATACAGGTCGGATACTTGATTTTGAGTACCCATTTTTTTGGGTACAGGTATGGGTACTCAAGTAAAGTATCCAAAATTTCGGATACAGATATGGGTATGGGTCGGGTACCGAAAATATTTTTTGGGTATTTTCGTCTGCCGATAGAATGAAAAAATACTGTACAAACTCCTACGTTACAAGTACGGGAATTACGGCATTTATAAATGAAGAATTTTCGTCTATATAACGTCAGCCTACCGTCATATTTAGACGTCTAGACGTCCTCAGACGTCTAATTTTAACGTCACACAGACGACAAAATGTCCGTTTTGCCCACGTCACAGAGACGTCAGAAGTAAACGTCACAGAGACGTCTAAAGATGACGTCAGGCTGACGTCATAAATATACGTTATTCAGACGTCTGTGAGACGTAAATGACGTTTAACAAACGTCACACAGACGTTTTAAAATGACGTCAGCCTGACGTCATCTTTAGACGTCTCTGTGACGTTTTAAAATGACGTCAGCCTGACGTAATTTTTAGACGTCTCTATGACGTCTGTATGACGACTTTTTTGACGTCTAAATAAGTCGTCTGTGTAACGTCATCCTGACGTTTATTTAAACGTAGACGTCTGAAGACGTCTATGACGGTATAATGACGTCCTGCTGACGAACGTTCTTCATTGGATACTTCTTCACAATACAATTAAAACCTTTTTTATCCATCACCTCAAGGCGTATTTATTATCGTATCTTAATTTAACTTGTAACACAAAAAAAAGTCAGAAATCAAGGCTGCCCTGCAAACTTCAAACAGAGATGTCTCATGTCTATAATTTGTTGGTTTCGTTTGTGGTTTGTGGTTGGTGATTTGTGATTTGTGATTTGTGAGGGGACAGAAAGTAAAATGTAGAATAAGTGTAAAAAAACAAAGGTCACGGCATTTTTATCCAGATTCTAGATTCTAGATTCTAGATTCTAGACTCTGGACTCTTGTTTTTTGTGCACGTTATTTGTTATGCATTCACGTGAAATTGTGCTCAGGTCGTAAGTCTAAAATCCAAAGTTTTGTCTCTGTCTTTGTCGTCGTGGTTCTGCCTGCTGAGTACTTGTGAGTCTTAGGCTATTTGTACTAGAATCAAGAATCTAGAATCCAGAATCCAGAATTTATAATAAAAGGAGCACGAGTAAATATGGTTTGTAGTAGAGAACTAAACTGACTACTGACTACAGCTTAAACCCGCAAGAGTTTAGAGTTGAGAGTTGAGAGAGTCAAAGTTAAAGTTGTTGAGCCTTGAGACTTGAAACTGAATGGCAAGAGGCTGAACGTTGAGCATTGAGCATTGAGAATTGAGAATTGCACAAGTGTTTGTAAAGTTAAGTTTGAAAAAGCCAATTTTTTCTCCTTATTTCACGTTTTATTCCTCAAGTTTTTGAGTTTTCAAGTTCTCAAGTTCTCAAGCTCTCAAATGCTCATGTGTTCAAGTGTCTTGTGCAAGGTGGAAAAGTTTAGGAGTTTTTGATTTTTGTCCAATAAAAATGCACAAATGTATCCACCATTCTTTTTATCTATTTTCCAGTGTACAGTGTACAACTTGGGATGAATACTCTTTGCACTGGGCATTACCAAGACAATTTTCTGTGGCTGTCCCGATGCGTTATCCGTTATTTGGTTTCCCGGTTATTTGTTCAGACAAATAGAGTTAAAGCCGAGGCTTTGAAGGGTGAGATGTCTCTAGTCTCCAGTCTCTAGTCTCTAGTTTCTAGTTTCTAGTTTCGGGTTTTTGGTCTGTAGTTTGTAGAAGGAGGATGCAGAAATTGAAGGAGAAGATAAAAGGAAGAATATGTCTAGGATTCTAGGAGTTCAGGGTCTAGGATATGCGTTGTACGCTGTATGTTGTACAATCTACGATACAAAATGGACATAAAAGAACCACAGACACTGACAGTTTACAGTTTACACACAAAAGTCCAGAATCCAGAATCCAGAATCCAGAATCCAGAGTCCAGCTCAATCCAGTTCAGTGAAATAAACTGCCATCAATCTTGATTCCTTCTTTTTCCCGTCCTCCTCAATCTTCTCCACTTTTCTAGTTACTGTACTTATCTAGCTACTGGCTGCTGCCTGCTGGACGGCATTTAAACTTTATCCCCGGAATCTACAAGATTGAAAAACGGAAAAACCCGAAAACGTAAAAAGAGAAGCCACAAAAAAAATCCAAATCCAAATCCAAAATCCAAAATCAAACATGGACATTGAATGCTGAACGTTGGACGGTGGACATGTCTCTTTTTCTTCTACTTAAAGTCACCAAAGACCAAAAACCAAGATAGATTCCGATTCAGGGCATGACACATTTAACTTATGAGTATTCTTTTCAAACCCAACCAAACCAAACCAATAGCCCGGGACAAAAAATTCAAAGACGCAAATTCCGAACAGCAGTCAGCAGTCTTTAAACACTTGGTTATTCGCATTTTATATGACAGAGTAAAAGTGCAATAAGCATGGACTGTAGATTGTAAATTAAACAATTAAGTACAAATTACACAAAAGAACAACTGTGACAACATCTACAATCTAGGATCTACAACATAAAAATACAGCGTACAGCGAACAGCGTACAATGTACAAGTCTTAAATTCAAATATATATGTAAGTTATACAAGTCGAGTCTGTAGATTGTAGATTGTAGATCATGGAAGAAATTACATTTGGTTTAATAGTTTTTTTATGCCGAAACTACTTGTAGTTTCTATTTCTATTTCCATTTCTATTTCTAGCGGGACAAAGAAACCAGATGAAACTTGAGTCTTGAGTCAAATTGTTCGGAATGTGCATGCTCCACAGTCCACAGTCCATAGTCCACCATACTTGCTAGTTGCTAGTATATCGCCCAACTTTTTTGTCCATTTTTGTACAGAGAAGAGTGAGAGGGAGCTATTAAAAAATTACATGCTATGAGACGATGGACGAGGGGTGGGGATATCAAATCGGAAAATCCAATGAAAAATGAGGAGGAGAAAGCGAAAGTGGAAAAGAAAGAGATACAATCAAATAACATGTTAGAATATAGAATATAGAATACAGAGGAGCATGTGTGATCATAGATAGTGGATAGGGAAATTGGACTTGGGCACGATTCCATCCTTAAACTACACATTTTACATTTTACATTCTGCCCAAGACAAATACAAAGACAAAGAAATTCTAGACTCTAGACTGACTCAGTTTTACTTGTACCTACTTTTATCTTTTATCTGTATTTCTACTTGTAATTTCCAGTACTAAAATGTACAAGTCCAAATCCAAATGTACACACAAGACACAAGACACAAGACACAAGACACAAGTGCTTCCCAGTTACAAGTTACAAGTGATATTATCGTACATGGAAATACTTGGATGGAGAAAAGAAGCTTTAAAAAATTGTCAAGTAGTTGACTAGAGACTAGAGAAAACGTGAAAGTAGGGCTCAGAAATTTGTTAATCAATCTAAGTACTCGCTCTTCACTCTTCTTTCTTTTCTACTCTCTGCGTTGGGGATCGGAGATTGGAGACTTTACATTCCCTCTCATGTACACATTACACAAGAGAACTGGAAATAGCATGTGGAATTTGGGTACTTGGTCCGTATTCCCGATTCCGGATTACAATTCATACTACAGACTACAGACTGCAAACTATAAACTAGAGACGACGATATTTGAGTTTTGATATTTGATATTCTGCATCGGACATGTAGAAATTTATATCCATAATCCACACTCGTAGTACTTGTAAATTGAGTCCATGAGCTCTGATTCCAACTTCCAACTCCTTCTTTCCTTTCTCATTCAGTCTTACATGTTGACTGAATGAAAATGTGCATAAAAATCCAAGCTCCAAACTCGCAACTCTAAAGCTGAATTTCATAAGATGGATCCGAATTCCGAGCATCGTCAATTGTAAAACATGTATAATATGTTGTATTGTGTTGTGTTTTGTTGGTGGTAGCGGCGGCGGATCGGTGGTGGACATGTTCTTATTGCTATTCTTCATTCTTCAAAGTCTCCAGTCTCTAGTCTCTACTCTCTAGTTTCCAGTCTGGAGCATAAAGCTGAAAAACCAGAGAGAAAAGGAAAGAGAAAGAGGAAATAATAAGAGGAGACGGAAAGGCGGAGTTTCTTTGTAGATTGTAGATTGTAGACTGTAGATACTAGATACACTTGTTAGGATACATATGACTGCACAATTTATTTATATTTGTAAAGCAACTGATATGCATTACGCATTGTATCCAGCATCCAGCGTGCAAAAGGATTGCATATTGTACCGTGTATTCAGATGGAGAATCCAGATATTCTTTGTTATAAGTTCCACTCTCTCTCTCTCTTTGCAATGTACATTGTATATTGTATACATTTTAAAACTAGACTCAAAACCTAAACCAAAACCAAAACCAGAGCAAGAATGTAACTTTCTCCTGCTTTCTTTCTTTATTTTCCCTCTCAAATCCGGTTTTTCATGTACCGAAACAGCCGGAGAAACAGATACAGATTCAGATACTGACATGTGAATGCATGTAGATTGTGGATTGTGGATGCTGCAAATGTCTATCTATTTTCACGGTGTATTCCTCTTCCTCTCCCTTTTCTCCCTTTATGTCTTTAAATGATTCTACATTCTACATTCTAGATTCTACTACTCTAAATTTCTGAAAATATACCTTGTCTATGTCTTGTCTGTGGCTTTGGCTTTGACTTTCCTTGTGGCAGTCTAACATTTGGATGAATAGCGAACATTTCAAGTCGGTGTGTTGGAGCTGGAGATGGAATGAGTGGGATTCCTTCCCAGAGGAACAAGAAATTGCTCGTTAAAACTCAATTTAATGGTTATATTGAGAATAGTTTTTCTCCTGTCTCTCTATTTTATACTCTCAAATCTAGACTCGAGTTGTAGGTAGTTGTACAGAGTCCGTAGTCAGTAGTCAGTAGTCGGCAGTCGGTAGTAGAGAAAGTAGAAAAAGGAATCGAGTCCAGAGTGCAGAGTCAAGTTTGTATTTAATGTCATGTATTTTAGATATTTATATACGATGATATTGTTCCTAGTTTCGAGGTTTCGAGGTTTCGAGTGGTTTGTAGATGCTGGATTTTGGGTAGTTGGTATTGAGTAGTGAGTAGTTAGTGGAAGCTAAATGGAGGGATTTGTACTTCTCCGAATTCCCAACTTTCTTTCTTTCTTTCTTTTCTTTCTTTCCTCCAGCTTCCATTTCCTTACCTCTTATCTCTTACCGTCTCCCCCTTCTTTCTTCCTTTTTTTCTTTTCTCCTTTCTTTCTCATCCAGCTCCAAATGGAGCTGGAACTGTCAGAAAGTGACATTGGGAATCATCAGATTTGAGTAACAGGTGAATCCTTCCCTTTCATCCGCAGATACTCGATACAAGAACCAAGATACAAGATACAAAATGTATCCAACATTCATAACGTATAAATGCCTATTTGTACAACTGTACAATGTACAACATGTACACGAATTACAAATACATGGAAAATCATGACAATCCCAGTTTTACTCTCCTTTTTATTTAGTCTATAAACATGGATTGCCAATTGCCAATGGCTCTATGTTTTATATTCTGTACTCTAAACTCTATTTTCTATACTCTATAGCCAAAACCATATCCTTACGTAATAATACTAATACTAATAATACGTTTAGCTCCGAACGGAATAGAATGGAATTGAAACTCAGCAGAGTGGAAACTCTACAGTCTACAGTCTACAGCATTTCACATTTTACATTCTAGTTGCTACATTCTGTATTGTGGTTGTCTGGGGATTTGGATTTGGACTTGGAATTTTTTATCGTACACAGATATTTTTTCTCTAATAATCAAAAGCTTCTTTATAACCACTAAGTCCATGTCCACTTCCACTTCCACTTCCATGTCCACGGCCTTCATTTTCAATTCCAATAGGAGGAAAAACCAAAGAGGAATTTTCCTGTACATGAATAAAAACGTATGTAAGAATTAGGACTTTTATACAAATACACACACTTATTTTTATCCCTGACAGATCCATCTTCCATCTTTCGTTTGAGTTTTGAGGTTTGCGCTGTTTACTTTGAAACGGACTGATAAAATCCTAAATTCTAATCGTAATGATGACAATAAAATAAATGGTGAAAAGGTTGACGTTCCAGATTGTAATAATAGCTACAATAAAGAATAAAGAATGAAATAGTGGTCAATGCTCAATGCTCAATGCTCAATGCTCAATGCTCAATCTAAAATTAACACGGATATGAATATCAAAGTGAATGAAGAATCAAGAGCGCAAAGTGAAAAGTGAGTAGTAACAGAGCTGAGCTGAGCTGAGAAAGAAAGTTGAGGACGTGATTAATATGCGAGTTCAAATACATGTGGAAAGTTGGGACTCGAGACTCGAGACTCGAGAGTAGAGAGCATGTTGTGTTTTGTGTTGTGGTTGGATGTGGCGGCGGGTCGTCGTCTTTCTGTATAAAATTAAGTATAAGTAATGATGGAGGTGTGGACTTTAGATTCTAGACTGTGGACTGGAGATTCTGGAGAGTGTAGTCTGTAGAATAGAAACTGGAATGTATCCATCTTTTCTCGCGCGTACAATAATTGTATCCAATATTGTGCTGCAACTAGTTGAAACTGGAGCAGGAGGATTGAGCCGAATGCACAAATAGGGATTTCAGTTAAGCTAAGCTAAGCTATTATGCAGTGGGCAGTGGACATTGGACATTGGACACAATATGGATATAAGATAACATATAAACGCTTGAGTCTTGAGTCTTGAGTACGCAATTTCCCTCATTATGAAAATGTAAACTTATGACCTGGTCAGGCTATTGAGTGTTGAGTGGATGGTGGAATGTGGAATTTCCTACAATCTAGAATCTAGAGTCTAGAATCTAGAGTCTAGAATCTAGAACCGTACAAGTATGTGCAAATCTCCCTTTAAACCTTGTCAAGTCTCAAGTCGCAAGTCGCAAGCTTTCATCTTGCAGCATTTCAACCACAGCCCAGAATCAGAACGCTTCTCTAATCTGTACATTGTACATGTTTTATCTATAGTCAGACTACTCTTGTCTCTTCATTTCATTTCTCGGCCTGTTTAGAGTTTAGAATTAGAATCCTTTTAGATCTCCGCTCCTCAGCCATTTAAACAGATGGAAAAATAGTGGGAGAGAAAATAAACAGACAGTGTCAGATTCAGATTCAGCGCCAGAATCAAAATCCTACTCAAACTCAGATTTGGTCTAGACTCTAGTCTCGAGTCTCGAGTTTCGAGTATCGAGTATCGAGTATCGTTGTAATCCTGTTTGTTTCTGTACAATGTACAATTTAGAATTTGCAACGTACTTGCTTTTCCTTGTTCCCATTCTTTTTTATTTCACACTCTACACTCTGCCTATACAATTGTATGTAATTCAAGCCAGACTTATTATTTATTTATTTAGTTAGCCACATCCCACATCCCAGATTGCATAAATAATTAGATTAAAATCTATGGATTTTAGGCAACTGCACAATATCATGTGATTTATTTACGGCAGGTCCAATCCAATATCCAATATCCTGAATATCCTGATATTAAATGTAAAGCACAAAGGATAACAATTCAAATTTTCAAAGAGCTATGCTATGGTGCATTGTTACATTGTTACATTGTTACAGCAGATACTAGATACTAGTATTGAAAATTGAAATGGCTTTCATCCCGTTAAAAAAATGAAAGGGCATTGTCCATTGTCCAACCAAACCAAACCAAATCAAACCGAGTGACCTGAATAAAAAATGCTTCGAGTTTTATGAGAAGAAGAAGGAGGGAATAAGAAAGGGATTTATGTTATGAGAAGAAAAAATGCTGAAATGTTTCATATCTTTGTAATTGAAAAGATTATGGAATTTATTAGTACTCAGTATTCAGTATTCAGTGTGGATAAAAAAAGAACAAGAATAAGAACCAGATGATTGAGGTAGATATCATAGTGAATACGGAAGGCAATTTCACTAAATGGTTTTCATTCTCCTTGATATTACACTTTTACATTAGACTAATGCAACTAAAGCTCAACTAAACTGACTTGAGGTGAGGTGACCATCGGTTATTCGTCAATCGCTATTCACTATTCGGGTAACCAGTTGAAATTGGAATGCGTTCTTGTCCTTGTGCCTTCTGCTTTTGGTTCGGTTTGGTTTTGTTCAAGGAGGAAAGAATGTGAAATTTATAGTGGAGAGTGCAGAGTGCAGAGAGGTAAAGTGGGGTTGAGCTTCCTCATAATATTTGTGCTACTTTGTGTTATTTATCTACATCATAGATTTATTGTACAGGCCGAGATAGAGATGGACAAGTAATTTGAATTTTGCCACTTGTTCCTTCAAAATATTTTAATATCCTAGGGTTAGGTGCTGTAAGTGTGCTCATATTTTTTGATTTCAAAGTTTAACTACAAATTAAACAAGGAAAACAAAACCAAAAATAATGATATTTGAGGCTAACGATATCTCCAACTCATGTAGATTCTATATACCAAATCTCACATTTTTACGTTTTACGGTTTAATTGTAATTAAATGCTAAAGTTGTTAACGTCGGACCAGCACACTTGCAGCATTTGTGCTGTAAGTGTGCTCACTCATGTTCCAAGTGTGCTTATGGGAAAATGCATTGTAATACATATTTTCGCTGTGTAAGTGTGCTGAAACTTCACAACTCATTTGTACTACTGTTTTTATCGTTAAATATGACTTCAATTCAGTAAATAATGGCAGAAGAGCATAGCTGGGGACTTATTTTGCCTGTAAAAGGTTAAATATTATTTTAATTGATGCACTTTAATTGGATTTACTCATTTTAATAATAGCTATTGAACTACACATGTCATCCATTTGTCATTCATTTTATACTAAAACCCCAAAATAAATGGAGTTTTAAATGATTTTAACATAAAACAAGAGTCCTAATTCATCCATCATGATACTCAAATGTATTTTAAAAAAATTAAAAGCTCAATTAAAAACTAAAAATAATAAAATCCTCAATTAGCGAGTTCGTAATTTTGATATTCGTGTTTGACACTTTACACAGCTCGGATTTTTACTAAAATATATTAATTGAACTCGCAATTAAAAGCCTAAACACATATATACGTATTAATAAGTAATAGTAACAATAATTATTGTCATTATTAATTATTAATTATTATTACTAAACTACGATTAGTAATATTTTTCTCGATAATCAATACGAATTATCCATTTCGTATCCACTTTCAAGTTTGTCTACTGCACACAAAAATCTTTTGATGTAGAAGCCCCATAAGCACACTTACAACACTTTCCTATCTCTTATACACAGCACACTTACAACACATTCGCAAAATCGTGGTGTAAGTGTGCTGGTGCTAATAACATTTAACCAATTGCAATTAAAAATCTAAAAACCACATGATAAATAAGATTTTGACTCGTCGATATCATTTAAACCAAATTTGAGTCAAAAATATTAAATTTTAATAAAGATATCATGAGTTGAAGATAGGGAATTTTTATTGATTTTCAACTCATTTTGACACGATGACTTCTGACCTTTACTGTGACCCCAGTTTTAAACACAGAAGTCTGAAATTTTAACACAATGGAGTTCGAGGTCTATATTTTCATGTTCAAAAAAGATTTGGACAAAACCTTTAGTTTGAGTGCCTCAAAAAACCGATGAGCACACTTACAACCAAAGCACACTTAACCACTTTGACCCTATGTAAAATCTTTTGGAAAAATCTCTGCTGCCTTTTATGGTGCATTCTTCGACTCAAGTGTCACTCTTGATAAATTCCGTGAAAAGAAAATCCTTACAGTTGGTGAATATCAGCTTGAGGTTAGTGTTTATGCACATAGAGTGAAAAGTATTTATATTAAAGGTGTCCCACTAGTTGATGATTTGAGTCCCATAGTCCAATATCTATCTACGTATGGCGAAGTGAAAGGAGAATTACAACGATTAAAGATAAAAGATGCTCCACCCGAATTTGAACACCTCGTCTCACATACTCTAGTAGCTACAAGTGAGTGTAAAAACACAAAATCCTTTGGATATTTTGATGTATCCCTGATGCATTTCCTTTCGTTCAAAATATGGTTTAACGAAATTTTGTATTTGAGCCCATTAAATAATATAGGGGAACGTGGGGCAAACAAAATCACTCCAGATTTTATTTAATTATAGTTAGTACAGTCATCGTTTGCACAAGAT
>JAQGBH010007213.1:0-11348 GCA_034698265.1 Sminthurinus aureus
TCTCGTTGGTACTGGCTTACTATTTGAAGCTGGCTCACTGTTTGCAGCTGGATTAATAAATGGTCATATACGGTATTTGTAATTTATTGTGCAAACAACTAAATCGCTGACAAATGACAAATGGAAAAAAAAATTATATTTTATATTTTATGCTTTTCAGCTCCTGTCGCATCCACAAAGAAAGCCCTGGGTGGTCTCAACAAAGAACTAGGAGATATGGAGATTGAGATTGGAGTACTAGAACATTGTTTACTCAAATCACTCCTTCAACAACAATCAATTCTACATGAAAAAAGCTAGTTAATTAATTATTAAGATTTTTGTTTTTTTTTGTTGTGTTCTTTTTGGAAAATTTTTAAATAGAAAATAGAAAATTTACCTAACGTAACAAACGTAAAATAAAATAGAAAAATGAGGGAAAATTGGGCTTCATTTTTTTTGAACCATCAAGAATCAAGAATCAAGAATCATTACTTTTGGAGTCACCCTTTTGATTTTCCTTCCTCTGAATTTTCCCCAATTCCAATTCCAGCTCAACAGCCATATGATTTACGGTGAAGGGTGAGGAAAAAATGATGGTTCTTTGGCGGTTTTGAATATTTTGATGCTGGTGATTAAAATGTGATGGAGCTGAGGCTGACGCGATCGAGATATTTACATTGTCATTATTTGGTTCACCGAGTAAAACCCGTGGAATATTTTGAGTCTGATTTGCATGATTTCTATTTCTATTTGTATTTGTCTCTGGATCATTTCCAACTCCAAATGTCAGCCTACTTTTGTATCTCTTCCTCTTCCCATCCGCACCGGTATCTGCATCCTTATCGTCATCGTCATCTTTATTGTCGCCCTTTGTCTTGGCTGTCGTCATCTTCTTTGCGCTTGCAAGAAACTGGAGGAAAGTTAGGAAACTGGGATCCTGTATCACATTCCCATTTACATTGAGCGTTCGTCGAGGATCCTCCAAATTGAATACGTTTTGAATAAAGGTGTTGATTTCCCGGGTGTACTCGTCAAAGGTGTAGAGGTCAATGTGATGTGCCCCTTCGAAATGGGCAATGTGTTTCCGCGCCTTACACACTTTGTACAGGGCCGTCATGTGGTGGGGGTGAATGAGACGATCTTTCAGAGCGCTGAGGAATAAAACAGGACATTCCACCAGCGACATCTTTTGGTAGTTTGGAAATTTGCGGGAGAGTTGGCACAGGGACCTAATGCACTTATTCAGGGGTCGAAGGCAGGTCGACCTGAAAGTGAGTTCTTTTACGAGGGCCGAAAGACATGCGAATGTGTTTTCAACAATTAGAGCTGCTATTTTTCCTCGGTATTTTTCTCGTGATGCCAGGTCGATGGCGACGCTTCCTCCTGAAACGCGGGATTTTAAAAATTTACTCTGAGATTCTACAGTCTAAAGTCTAAATTTTGTAAATTAACATGACTAAAATGATGTGAATTTTATACTTTTTGTTGGTTACCGATCGAAAACCCATGAACCATGATTTTTGTCGAGTCCAAATCTGGGCGATTCAGCACATAGTCAAAAGCACATTGGGCGTCCAAATAAACGCCCCTTTCCGTTGGAACGCCACTTGAGAAACTGGACAAGCCAAAAGCGGGAAATTTAAAAGCACAAGTTGAAAATTTAAATTGTATATTGTATACAAAAATTCTGACTCGTGAATTCTGAATAACAAATAAAGTTTACCCAAATCCACGATATTCAACAGCAAAAATATTGCACTCCATCTCTTCAAAGAGGACAGAAATTACAGGGAGCGAGTGTCCGATATTTCCAGCATTTCCATGAAAAAGAATGATGGTGGGTATTTTATTGGAATTGGCCCCGGGTTGTTTCACGAGATAGGCGACCAAATTTTCCCCATCCTGAGTTTTAATCTGGACGAATTCGTAAGGCAACTCGTAACTTTCAGGAGAAATCACGAGGGTTTTGGCAAGTTCCTTAAAGTTCATTTTTACAGCTTGACCACTTCTCGTAAAGAGCTCTTTGTCTTTACTGTTCATCTGGTTGGACATGAAGAGGCAACGGTCCACAAGGTTGGAGAAACGAGGAAGTTTTCGCCCACCTAGTGAAAGCCAAGAACAAGAACAGATCATCATCAATCAACCTGAATCCAGAGTAAATTATTTTGATCAAATTTTGATTTTACTGCTCTGAAATTTACCTTTTCCATTCTCATCCTCATCAGTACAAGATGCTCCATTTTTAGTCGCAGTTCCAGCTTTAGCACAGCGGGCAGCAATTGAAGAAGCGTCTAGATAATCAAGAGATTCCGGGTGATGTTTCCTCAGCATTTTCACGGTGCTTGGTATTCAATCAATGCAATGTGCTGACAGTTGAAAATTACATCTTAAAAACACTGATTACTGATTACTGATAGCAAAGCATAGAAACCATTTTTTTGTCGATTCAACCTTCAGCGACATAACAACAGGAATTGAATGTTAACAGCACACAGAAAAGCTCCTGTGGAGAAAAAAGTCGAGACTCGAGAATCGAGATGACTTTGAAACTTGCTCATGAAATGCTTTGAACTTTGAACTTTAACAGAATATTATGGGATGAAAAATGAGAAATGAGAAAAATTGGTTCATTTTTTGTTGGTACAAGAAGGGAAAATTTTTTATTACAGTATAGTTTTACATTTTATCACCAGTTTTAATCATTAATTTTGTCTATTGTGTGTTGAACATGTCGAATGTCGATGGTCGTCGTGTGTACAGTTTACAGTGTACACTGTACAGCAAAAAATTATCTTTGAAAATTGAAAATCAAAATCAAAATATGGGAGTAAAAATTGGTAAAAATAAAATGTTTCCCTTATTTTTTACTGCTTTCTAATTAATTTTGGAGTCATCACATTCCTTATCAATCGCCTTGAGCCTCTCAACGAGAGTTGGATGAGCATTATAATAGACAGAAAATAGTCGGTCTGAATAAGGAAACTGCGTTATGGCGGGTACACTTTGAATCCTTTCAAATTTGACCAGCGCTCTCTTGAGTGCATCACCAAGTCCTAAATGGGCCACAAAAGCATCCGCTTGGAATTCAAAACTTCGAGAAATCAGGTTCATAAAAAGACTCTTGACAGTGTTATAAATTGAGAGGACGAATTGAAACACGATGACGAGGCCAACGACAATGGGTTCTTCGCCACCCCTGGGAAATCCAAAGGCCAAATATAAAACATCACTTTCATAAAGGTAGGCGAAGAGAGAGAAGACAAAGAGGAAATCCAAGGAGTGAAAAATTTCAAGCTGGGTCAAATGATGAAATTTCCAATGACCAATCTCATGTGCCATCACTGCCTCAATCTCGTCATCCGTGAAAGTCACATCGTTGGGTTTTTCCCGCTAAAATCAAAATTCAAAATTCAAAATAAAAACTAGAATAAAGAGAAAAAAATTGTTCTTTTGTTTCATTTTATTTTACAATAAAAAAAATAAAAACTCACCAAATTCCGTCCTTGAAGAAGCGTATCAAAAAGAGCAACTCTTTTTCGAAAGAATCCGTAGACATAGGCATTTGAGTGATGACCACTTCGAGCTGACGAACTTTGAACGATTAAAATATTCTCCAGGGGGAAATTAATCCTGGATGCTAGTTTTTTGAGGCTGTATTCCAATTCCGGCTCACTTATTTGAAGCTCCTCTCTTTTCTCCAAAAGGGGTGAAAGGACCAAAGGATACACCGACATGACAAAGAACGTGACAAAGAGGGAGAAAAACCAAAGGTAAAAATGAAAGTAAGGACCTCCTTCCTAAAAAAGCGGGGAAATTCAAAATTCTAAATTAAAAAGTCATTTTTGTTTTAAAAATGTCAACTTTAATTGTTTGGTTTTTTTATTTTTGATTTTCTTTTTATCCCGAGTGAAAAAACATACATAAATAATTTTTACTGCAAGGACGGACACGAGGGACGTGATAGAAATTTCGACGGTTACTTTCTGCAGCAGTCGCTTTGTAATATCCAAAAATGTTTCATCTTGACTCAAGCCGGATTTTTGATCCAGAAAAAAAGACTCGTAGATAATCAAGGGAAGTCTCAAGAGTCGACTGAATGAGATGGAAATTACGGCAAAGCAAATGGTTTCACAATAGTCTGGATTCCAAGATGAAGGCCACAGCCAAAAAGTACTCTCATCAATCACCACTTCCGCCCATTCCCAACAATAGTAAAGGCCGTGAAGTCTGAGATAAATCTAAAACAGTTTTCAGAAGCAGTTGTTCCTGCAGTTGTAGTTTTAAAAGGAATAAAAACTATTTTCTTTGTAAATATTTTTTAGTGTATTTTGTATTTTTTACCGTCAAGAGAATGACATTGTACAAATCGGAGGCAATGGCAAAGGAAGTTGAGCTAAGTGCACAAGATTTAGCCCGGTCGTATGTTTTTGCATCTCCAAAGGATTTTAATGGCTTCCTCTTTCTTGAGATGTTTCGTCGCTAGATGTAAAAAGGACAAAATACAAGTTTTTTTTATGAAAATGACTGAGCATTGAAAATCAATAATAATGAAAAATTAAAACTATTTTTCTGTGTCTGTAATTTTTACTCACTTGTCGAATATTCAAATACAATTCAAGTAAATGAATCACGTGATAACTGCCGATAAAAACCCAGAGTAAAGATTCCGGAGAAATTAAAAACGTGTCGGACATTTTGATTTTTATGCACTTTGCTGAAAAAAATCAAAATATTCAGCCCTGGTACTGTCAAAATTTAAACGGATTTTAACGCAGTAATAACATTTTTTTCTAGGAATAATAATTATTCTCTCTAAAGTTGTGAAGAGATTGAAGTTGCCAAATTTCAAACGTCAAACAAAATGGCCGAGGACCTTCTAAAATTGAATTTCAGCATATGGCAGAATGCAAACAGGTTTAATGCTAATGATTATGACAGAGGAGCAGAAATGTACGACCAATTAACAGGAGTTCATTTGAAGAAATGACCAAGAAAAAAAACTTGGTTTCTTCTTATTTTACGACTTTTCTGATTTCTGACGCTACTAATTAATAATAAATATTCTATTTTCTGTTTTATTTGTAATTCCTAATTGCACAACGGCTTTTCTCAAAAGATAAAAGGAAAAGCGGCGATATGTATGTATACTTGTAGACTACAAGTTGTAGTATGTAAAATTGATGCTTTTTTACGTTTCAGATACTACAAATAAGTACCAGATAAAAAGGCTTGTGGGAACTGGAAACCAGCAAATATCTTTGAATTAGATCAGCTATTATAAGTGTAATAAATGTAATGCATAAATAATGAAGGATGAATGATAAATAATGTGTACTGAATACTGAATGAAAGATGTATAATATATTATTATGCAACACTATAGATTGTAGATAAAAATGAAAATGAAAACATCCTTACAATTTACACAATTGATAACATTTTACTATCTGTTGTTTTATTCGTTCAGAAAAATGGCGGAGATCAAAAATCAAAAGACACAAAGATCCGAGATACGTTTCTAATTTCTATAAGTGCTCAAAGCTCAAAGAGTAATGAAAGATGGAAAAATTTCAAATGTACAGATTTTTCATGTGAGGAGTTTCTTTTGACTTGTACGATAATATAAGACCTGGACATCTGAGGTCAAATTCATCCAGTACCCAGTACATTCCAGCATCTGATCTACTCACCATAATGATTTTAGCAACACAGGACACAGAATGGAACGGCGTGGAATGTATGCACCAGGTATGCACACAAGAACGCAATTTTTGATTCCCTCTTTTCCCTCTCTGTGATTCGTGATTCTTGAGTTACCTTAGGAATTGAGCATCAAACATCAAACTTCAAATTAAATCCAAAATCTGAAATTAAAAGGTACCGTGTACGCGGTGGCGGTGTATTCCGGTTCCACAAAATTTCAAAGTAAAGTCACTATATTTTTGCTCCTCAATAACCACTCCACACCTTATTCCACAAACACCATACTCCACTCCACTTCAATCATCATCCGTTTCCGGTTTCTGATTCTTCTGTAGCACGTGTAATAATATGTAATGCACAACACAATGTGATGTTTGATCTACGATGCACCATCTTTAACGAGAGATCAGCCAAATCCAGGTAAATTCAAATCGATGGTTAAGCAACAAAGTCCTCTGACACATAGAAAGTACAATATAATGGGAGAGAAGAGCCGCGGACTGGACTCTGGACTGGACACTTGAATTCGCACCTCACACCTGCAACGTTGAACATAGCAGTAAATTCTAGTAACTAGACACTCGAAATTTCAATCCAAATCCAAATCCAAGTGCAAGTGATTCTATACAAAATCAAAGTGCTTCAAATTTCAAATTTCCATTCCACCGCTTCAACTTTAATTCTCGAAATTCCCATATGAATGACACGTCGGCTCAAGAGGATGGGAATCCGAATTCTTCGGCTCCCCAAAATCAAAATCAAAATGATCAGAAAAGAACTTCACTTTCACAGGACAATGCAGCAAATCTCTCTGTTGCCTCCCTGCCTGGAAAAGGAGGAGCAGCAGGATCGGCAACGGGAGAGGCAGATGATCCAAATTCCAATCAAAGTTCTGCAGGTGAAGTGAAATCCAATAGTGCACAATCAAACGTCGGATCAGCGGGTCAGATCGGGTCAAATGGTCAAATCCGAGGTCAAGGGTCGAAGAGGAGCATAAGTGGCAATGCCAATACCAATGGTAATGGGAGCATCGGAAAACTAGTTCCAATCCAAGGAAATAACTCGGGTCAAGGTTCAGGTCAAATTCAAGGTCAAGGTCAAAGTACGAATGGTGGACAATGTATGAATGTATGTCTGAAGCAAATGCCAGATGGCAGTTATGCCATCATCCTACCACCTTCCTTTGTACCCCCATCTCAGAATCTACAGCAAGGGCAACAACAACAACCACAACAGCAGGGGCAGAATCAAAATCAAAATCAAATTCAAGGGAACAACATGAATCAAAATATGCTTCCCCAAATTGGTCAAAACATGCTAATGAATTGTGGAAATGCTGGCGGGTTTTTACCAGGTGCAGGTCAAAATCTGAATCAAAATCCAAATTTTCTAGGCGGATTGCAAGATGGGACATTTGGTAAATCGTACACTTCATTTTCCACTGTCTAAATTTTAAATTCTAAAGGTCAAGTGACCTTGCGAAACATAATGAAAATGTAATAATTTGATATTTCAGACGGGACAATGCCAATGGGAGGATTTGGAATGTTGGGAATGGGACCTGGAGGAGGAAACATGGATCCAATTTTAACCATGGTAAATGGGCAACCATCGATTTTCGATCCACTCACAGGTCAATGTGTGCCGATTGGGCCAGGTGGTTTAATTCTCGATGGAACAAATGATCAACTCTTGGGAATGGGGATGGGACCTCAAGGTCCAGGTCAATTTCCCATGCAGTTTGATTTTGGACCCGATGGAATTGGAGAATTTAATTTTGGAAATGGTCCCCCTGGAAATAATGGATTTATTGACCCAAATGGGCCCTTTGATTTTGGACTCGGTAATAATCGTGAGCCAATGACTCAAAATCAAAATCAAAATCAGGGTTTCGGACCGAATTCAAAAATGCCGGGGAACACCGCAAAGGCAACTGGAACTGGACCTCAGATGCTGACTCCAGGTATGACCTGTTTTTACTCTTTTCCTTGTAAAATGTAAAATTAAAACACCATTTTGAATTTTGAAAAAACTTTTGAAGCTAAAATCTGCCTGTTTATTTTTTTACACAGATTTCATGAATCCTAATCCAATCTTGCGAAATGGAAACGGAAATACCAACTGTCCAGGTTTTAATGGTGGTGCCCTTTCTGGCAATAACACTGGTTTTGGAAACCAGTGTTACCAGCCAACTTCATGCTCATCCTCATTTTGTCAACCTTTGGACTGCTACCTGATTCCAAAAGGCTGCGGAAAAGATTTCAAACCAAGATATGAACTTCAGTGTTGTAATAATCAAACCACACCAAATCCAAATATGAACACAAACACAAACACGACCTGTGCATCTAGAGAGGTCAATCGTCGAGGTCAAAATCAAAACCCCTGTTCCCTCTCCTGCACACCGACACCGCGACCTCAAATGCAAGTCCCTCTACCAGATGAATTCCAGCAACCTGGTCAAAATGAACAAAGAATCACATTAATCCGTGAAGTATATCACTTTAAAAAAAGTCCACGATCCTGTGCTTCGAAAAAACCGCCGTGCCCTTGCTCTTGCCCCTGCCCATGCCCTTGTAATCAAGAGTACAAGGATAATAATAATTCCACTGGCGTTGGCACTGCGAGGGATTGTACACAATGCCCATGTGACACTAGTTCAATCATATCTTGTCGACCTCCCTGGTCCAACGCATTTTCTTATAAACCTTCTTGCTCTCGAAAGAGGTCAGCATGGCCCGCCACTCAAAAACCCAATTGTTGTTCCAATTCAATCAATTCAATGGGATTGTTGGAACGAGATCGAGAAAATATATTTTCAACAAATCCACGTTCAAACAGTTTGGGCGCAACTCCCGTCGCCATTCAGCTACAAGATTCCTGTAACTGCAAAAGAGGTCAAGGTCAGACTCAAGGACAAGGTCAAGGTCAGTGTCAACAAAGACAAACACAAATAACTCAACAGTCCCAAACACAACCACAACCACAAATAGAAATTCAGATGCCCCGGCAAGGTCGAGATCGAGATCGAGATCCGTGCCCTAATGTAAATCCCAGGAATGTCACCTGTCAACCTATTAAAACCATTGACTGCGGCCAAGTGTACTTGGAAAGACAGAAGGGGTGTAAAGCCCCCACTTCACTTGTGAGAGAATTTTTGGTAACCGGGGGAAATGGACCAGATACGAAAAAGTATAAAGGTAATTTTGATTTTTTATGATTGTTCACTGTTAATTATTTAATATTAAATGAGTCAGCATGTTTTTAAATTCTAATTAAATATTAATTAGCGGTTGTAGCTACAGTACCGCCAAATTGCTGCTTCCGTACTTCAAACATCCTTGAAGATGGAAACTCACAAGTGACCTGTCTTCCATCAGACGTTCAACAGGCATTGATAAATTGTGGATTGATTGGAAATGGTTCAGGAAATTTACTTGGAATGCCACAGACTCTGATACCTGGACCACCTCAGCCCGGTAGGGCACAAAGCCTAACTGTAAATGGGCTAGGGGGCGCTTTAGTTCAACAAAACAACAACAGAGGGAGTCGATCTGGATCTGGAGCTGGAAATCAGGGTGGTCGAAGGTCACGAAATAATTCCAAATCAGCGGGAGTTGGTTTAGGAAATGAACGGAGTGTGTCTGGTAAAATAAATGAAATAATTTCTCCAAAATCCTTGGTAAATGCCATCGGTATAGAACAAGACGTAAATAATCTGGTTAATGATGAATCTATGAATTTTGAACTGGATCTAAATGACACGACCGCCACAACCCCTACAAATGGAACTACCGACAAGAACAAAACATCAACCTTGGCCATTATGAACAAGTCCAATGCTAATGCCAATATGAATACAAATATAAATGCAAATACTACCAGGAAGAATAGCCTAATTGATTCACAACCTCCAAAGAAAAAAAAAGTTTAGCAGGGGACGACGTGTCCAAGAAAAAATCTGCGAGTAGAAAAAATAGCGGAGCACAATAAACAAAAACAAATGAAATAAAAACAACATGCCTTCAGCCTTCAAAATTATTATGGGCGTCTGCAAGTACTTACTTTTTTATGCTTATTCCGTTTTCTGCATCGGTACAGTCAGAGCCGGTCTTCAGATTTCGATGCCCTGTGCAGACGCGGAAATCCAAAGCAAAATAGCGGCGCAAATTTTACCCTTTGACGCCCCCTATTTCCGATGTTTTCCAGAAAAATTTACAATTTGTTGCAAATGTTTTGGCCCTTTTATCTCCACTTTTTTAGTTTTTTTGGCGCCTAAAACCCTCAGCGCCCTATTCAGCTAGAAAATATTTAAAGCTGTCTCAGTTTGGCACGTGGCACCCACAGCTCCTTGCTCAATGTTAATTTCTGCAGTAAAAAATAGTAAAACGATTGCACTCATGCATATTTTATGATTACAAATTTGACATTTCAAACTAAATGTGTCCCAAGGAGGACACGGGACACGTGAGTAAGAGGAATCGTAACAATTGAAAAACAATCAGACTGGCAATGAAAAATGAAAAAAGTCTCTTTTACTACGTTCTTCTTTCTTATAGCATTTATACAATAAAAATTATATCGACTGGGACCTGCGAAAGGTTGCTCATTTGCATAGTGTACACTTCTCAATGAGGAATTTTTCACAGATCCCAGTCGATATTACATTTCAAAGTCACAGGGACAAACTTTTTATGCAATCAGGACTTTTTTTACAGTCTAAATTTCATTCCATTCCACTGTTCTCTTATGTTCACTTGTGTGTGTTATATGCATAATATTGTTATTATTTAAATTTTATACTACAAAACGAATAAAGTACACATTAAAGCTTTTTAAAGGTGAACCTCACAATCAGACGTCAGAAGTCAGAACAAAAAAGGCATCAAAGTTGGTTGCAACTTTATTATGTGTTGTATTACTTCGGTGTTCGGCGTGCAAGGAAAAACTGCATAATCATAAAACATCATCATCAAAATTTAGAAAAATGGCAAACATCAAAATTGGTCCATCAAATTTCGCAAACTTGAACTTTGTATTTTGTGTCCAACTATTTTTGATTTCATCCTCCTTTTGCATCTTTCCCACGAGTGGTGGTGCATTAACGGCAGAGCAACGTCGACATCCAAATCCTAATTTTGTGAATCTTCTGGAGAGACAAGCCCTTACTGATGCTCTCACGCTCAAAGTCATTGCAGAAAAAGACCCAATCGCCAAAATGGAAATTGTAATCATTTTTCACAACAGTTTATGCACTGTTATTTTTTCAACCTGATGAAATTGGTACCTAATTTTGTGTTTTTTACCATTTTAGTTCGAACTGGTTAAATATTATGGCTATAAAATTGAGGAGCACAAATTTTATGCATCAGGTTAGGATTTAGGATAGGACAATAATATAGATATTACAGTACGCAAAGTGCATAATAATTATTCAATGCTAATGTTTTTGTTTTTGACTTTGTAATTTGGAATTATTCCTTCACAAAAATGATTTTAGATGGGTATCTCGCTGTTTTGCATAGGATTTCAAATGGAACCACATCAAGTAGTGAACAGTAAGATGCAGATAATATAATATCGTATATCGTCTGGGATCTGCCGTATGCGGGCAAATGAGAAGTGGCTTAGTTCCGTATGCGAACAGATGAGCAGCGCACGAT
>JAQGBH010007214.1:0-11348 GCA_034698265.1 Sminthurinus aureus
ATAAAAATTCCATAAAAAATTTTACAAGTCCCGATTGGTAACTACTCCAAAAAAATTTGATGGTCCTTCCCATATGCAATGTGAACAATACGCATTTTTTGGGTTTGAATCTCGTATCTCCTATCGCATAAAAAATGGTAACTACCTCAATGTATTTTGCGTATGGAGCAAAGAGTCGAATAAATGGTGATTTGGTATTTGAGAATTTTACAGTTGCACCCATTGAAAATACAAAATGAATCTTTTGCTGATATTCTGGTCTGTGTGAAAGTAGACCTGAATAAAGGGAGAGGAAGACAAGCGAAAAACATTTCAGGTTAAAAAAAGGCAACAGTTGTCATTGGCCATTGGGGTCATAAATGTGTCTCAAATCTCAAGTGTTGTATATTTACCAAACATGTGTGCGTTGCCCATACTAAATCCGACAAATGATAATTTGGGCTGCTCAGTCTTATTTAAAATGTAGTCAATGATTGTTGGCATATCGATCCGGATTCTACAGGGACAATTATAGCATTTATTTGTGAAGCATAATCATATTTGCACAAACAGATTCCATTTTTACGCTTTACATTACATGATTAAAATACAAAATACAAAAATACAGTACAAACTTACATTTCATCATTACTGAAACATGAAAAACCACAAAAAAGTTGAAAAGTTTAATATACAATATTATTTCATTATTTCACAAGTGCAAACTGCAACTTGACGCTTTTGACACAGATGCTTTTCAGTTTTCAGTAGAAAGTGGTAACTTACGAAAAATCCCAAAATTCATCCTCTGTGTTTGAAAGTTTGACATGTTTTCGTCCGTAATAATTACCTTTAAAGGGCAAAATGAGCATAATACTTTTTAATTTGATTTCTCCTCAAAACTAAAACTCAAAACTGTCGACATAAAGTTTAAGTATTTAACCAAACAACAACCTCTCGTGTTCCCAAGCCACACGTCATAAGACCCTTCATCTGCGAATCGAGCGGCTGCAAATGAAATACATGCATAAAACTTTTGCATATTTTTGACCACAATCAAAAATCATAGTGTTTACTGTAAAATACAAAACTTGAAATTGCTATAATAAAATGTCAAAAACTGAACATTTACCAACTGATCTTCTGTCACAATTCAACAGCTAGAGAAAAAAATGTTTTTATCAAACTTAAAACACTAATAAATGTTCATTAATGTAATTATTATTTGTTGGTTATCAAGTATTTAAAATGTAAATGCGGATAATATTATTATAGATTTTGAATTTTCACCATGTCTCTAGAACTCTGAAAGAGTCCATATTGAATGTAGACGACAGGTTTTCCTGGATTTGGAATCCTGTGAATTTCTATTATGTATCCGTCTTCCGTTTCCACATCATGACTTTCCATGGGGAATCCAAATTTTTTACCTATAGCTTTCTTTACAAAACAATTAAAGAATTGTTATTGGTCACCCTTTGAACTTTGAAATGGGAAACGGGGAATGATTATTTACTTTATTATTTCTATCTGTCATCTGTATTAATTTTCAAAAGGACTTTAGAGTCTAGAGTTTACTTACAGTTTGAAAATGTAATTCATGCAGCTTGAGCCCAAAATTACAGGGTTTGCTCTCGGGCGGTGGAAGGATGTCGTCATATTTCTCCTGAAAACTCCCAGGGAAACTCAGTAGCAGAAGAACATGTGTGAGCAAGACGAGGTAAAGTTTATTTAAACTGTAGTTCATAGTCTTTAATACCTAAATGTTTTTAAACTAAGCTTAACTTGAATAATACAAGTCAAATTTTGAATCAATAATCAATAATAAACAATATTTAAAACACTTTAGTCATTTTATTTATGGAGAAAATAGCAGAAACTGGAGACTGGAGCGAGATTAACTTTTCGCAAAACTGTAGATAAAATGGTGTGAATTCTGGATATTTTAGCTTGTATATTCTAGCTTGTATTGGCAACAAAATATTGTAGCTCCTGACTCCAGGTATTCTGAACTCTGGGTTCCAGATTCTGGATAATTAAGAATGTATTCCAAATGTTATGCGAATTGTGGTAAAGTGCTGAAAGTGAGGGTGAAAAAGTAAAAGGGACTTTGATAAAACATAAAACATGCATCCAGCTAGTACAAATAAAACATAGGTAATCAAAACATGAAATTAAGGTTCTGGTATTGAGTACTGAATACTGCATGAGTTTTTAGTTTTTACATGCTGAGTGATGTAATTTCTCTTTCCATTCTCATAAAATCATGTAGGTACATAAATCTTGTTGCAAAATCTGGGATAAAACTCCCATGACATTTACTTTTGTCTTTTCTACTCTCTTTCAAATGACCGAATTTAAGCGAGTTACACTAAAGAGTAAAGAGTAATCTTGTTTTACAAGCTACAAGAAATGTATGTGTGAAAATTTAGTAAAAAATTCCTTACTATTTATACATTAGGATTATGAGAGCTCTGACACAAAAAAAAACACATTCATTTAGTTATGATATATATTTAAATTCCTTTGCCTATTGCCGAAACGGGAAGCAAATGGATGATGAGCAAAAAATAAGGATTTAGTCTATATTTAGAAATTAGAATTTAGACTACAGCCCAGAATCTACAGATTCCAGAATAATTTACATTTATTTAGTATTTCATACTTTGTACAAAAATAAGAGTAAAGATTAAAGAATGGAGTGAAGAAAAAAAAGTTGCAAAAATTAAACGTGTTTCGGTGCAGGGAAAATATTGAAATATTTTGTAGAAGCGACAATTAAGTTTTTTTCCCCTCTCTCTCTCAAATAAAGTACATTTGTATTTATTTTAAATTTAATGTTGAGTTGCTCTCTGCCTCTTTATCACTTCTGAGGTAGCTGATGATTTTTTCGTAGATAAGGGTGTCTGCATGTTTTCCCAGGACAAAATCCCCATGGTTAAAAGTGTCATCATTGACTCGGATGAGACGAGCATTTGGAAAATGATTCATCCTGGACTCCAACATGTCCTCCGGTCCCACCACTCGATCGTTCATCCCAACAAACATGACGAGTTTCTTGTCGTTCACTTTGGAAAAGTCATAAAGCGGTGCTTGAGAATTTCCATATTTCAACATGTTTCTCTTTGGTCCATAAGAGTAGTAAGTGGCCTTTCGGGTTTTTATCGTTTGAAGTGCGTGGTGAATCAACTTCATGGACACTGGATTAGGATGTCCTCCGAGAAATACTAGTTTTTGCCATATAAATAAAATATTCAGATCCAAGTGGTTTGCACCAAAATTTTTACACATATTACAAGACAAGGATAAATGATTCATTAAAATCTATTATGCATTTTCACCTCTGGCGATTCCTGGATCAATGTGATCTGGATTAAAACCGTCACCTGTTGATTTAAATGAATCTAGAATTATTATTATTCATAATAATTAGCTAGTAGTCTCATCTTTTAGGTCCGGTAAATTGTAAATTGTTGTTTTGATAAAATTATGTATGTATAAACTGTAAACTAAAAACAAACCGAGAAAGAAAATTAGTTGACAGATCCCAAATTCCTGTGCAGCTGTATCAGTATTACAAAGTCCAGCTAGAAAATCCCGAACCATTGGAATTCCCTGTAAATTGAATAGCGGCCCATCTCTGAACACTTGAAGAAATGTCTAGAAAAACAAAAGGTTTAAATAATTTTAAATCAGTAAAATAGCTTTTTTTTAACCAAAACACGTTATTAAAATATTATACCGTGTATTTTGCTTACAACGGCCAATCGTTCATAATTTCCAAGATGGCGGAGATTTTCTGAATTTCCTACAACCGATGAACCTCCGAGAACGAAACCCCAATTTATTTTATCATTATATTCCGGACGGGCTGAAACATTTCATTTTTATCCATTTTACATATTACTATAATATTACACTTTGGACTTTTGATAAAAGAAGAGAAAACGTTTATTCGATTACTTTTACATAATAATTTTACTCGTGTTAAAAAATTCAGGTTTAAATTCCTACCGGCGAGCAAAGTGAACAGACACATACTTCCCATGGAATGTCCTGAATCAGAATCAAAGTCAGAGTCAGAGTTTAAATTGTTTTTAAAAGTACCAACTTACAATCATTAACACATGTGAAATTATCACAGACATTAAAATCAGGATATAAGACATTTGTTCAGTCTTTACTCACCGACAAAATTAATTTTATTCTTTTGAGTGTCGTTAAGAACGTGGTCAATGATAGAACTTGAATCGTAGTAGCCAAGTTCATCCCCACTGTTTAAAACAAATGTCACATTTAACATTTAAATCACAAGTCCAGATTCCAGAGTCAACAGTCAACAGCCACGCCAAAAAAAATGAAAAGTTAAGTCAATTCAAAATTCATTCAAAAATCCTTACGAATAACTCCAAAACTGATGATCCGTATTTTTCCATTTGATGTGAGTTCGAGAATAATCTGTCCCTCTAAAATTTAGGAGCCACACGTCAAATCCTTCATCATACAGGCGAAATGCCAATGCACGTCGTTCACAATTTATCACAAAAGATCTGCTACTCGCCGTCAGTCCATGACTAAGTAAGACGGGCGTCTGTCCTTTTCTGGGTATCCGAAAAATAGAAAGAATATAGCCGTCCTCCGTTGTAACTGTATAAAATTTTGAGTACAAGTTACAATCACCGACTCCAACTTTTTTACATATTACACACTAAAAACTAAACTGATAAACAGATAAGCATAACAAATAAGGTGAAGAGCTGAATGAAAAAATGAATACCTTGATGAGTTTCAACGGGCAGTCCATATTTTTTTATTATTTCCGGCTGAAACACAAAATGATAAACAGTTTTGACCTTGGAATTTTGAATGTATCTACAGTCTACAAGTATTTTTATCCATTTGGAAACATGAACAATTTACAGTCTATTGAATGTTGAATATTTGATATTGAAAATTGAAATAACAAAAAATCAAAACAATCAAATGAAATATTTTATCATACCGTTGTTAAATTTGCATCACGAGTTGACAGTAAAAAATTGCACTTGCGATCTTCCGAGTCAGTGTGTTTCAAACTATTTTTATCTTCTGGGGTTGAGCTGGATTTTGGAGTTAAGAAAAAATCTAGGAAATCAAAACCCTGGCTTTTATGCCTTGTGAGCACATGAAAAAATAGGAAAAGAAACGTTGAAAGTTGAAACTTTAAGTTGAATAGGCCCTTCATTTTGCTGCCACAATCAATGTCAACTCAATACTGTTTCAGAATCCAGCTGAATCAATTTTTTCTAGCCACTACACTGAATCCAAGACAAATCCAAGACAAATCTATTCTTATTCTCATTATCTACGGAAAACTGGACTACTTTAGATTGCAGATATATGGTTCGTTGTTTGCTGTATGTATCTACCATTTTTCTCCCCTCATCAGGGCTTGTGGTTTGTGTACATTACGGTTTACAGACTCTTCAACGCTCAACTCTTTTCATATTTTTGGTGATAAATGAAAAAAATTAACTGTACATACGATAAACTTTATTTGTGTCATCAGTCATTAAAATGTGCTGTATACAAAAACTATTCATTAGGCATTCATGCTTCATGTATATTTATGGATAAAAATTAAAACTCTACAAAAGTCCAGCATACAACAGGAATTTAACCTTTAAATGTTTGATCAGTTTGTACTTGTCTGCTCCTGTTTTTATTTATTTTCTCCATTTGTCTATTTGATGGAATACAGAATTGACAATTGATATGGGTTTATCATAAAAATGTTTAATACTAAAAATACTGACTAAAGATTATAGATCACAGATTAATTGATTTTTTTCAATACATGTATTACGTATTTTATTGTACAATTAAAGGAATTTATTGTATGCGTTTTTTAATTTGTTTTAAATGATTGAATTTTGACATGTAAGATTGTTCCGGTCGTTTAGTACGTTTAAAATTTTGTTGTAAATGTAGATATCCGCATCTCCACTGAAAAGAAAGTCCACGTGATTGAATGAAACTGACGGAATCTTTATCATCTGGACATTTGGAAAATATTTCTCTGAAGTCTGAACATCCTATGAAAAAATCCCACAAGGTTTTCACATCCACATGTACATTTTATATAAAATACGTAAGAAATAATGTATGATATTTTAAGGATCAGTATATCAAATATCAAATCAAATATTAAATAATGTGCGTAAAACACAATGTAAAAAATATTATATTACGTATTATACTAGATCAAAGATGAAATGTACTTCAAAGTTCAAGTTCAAAATCATGAGATTTGAAATTTGATGCTTTTAATGATAATGTGATAAAATGTAAAATGTATATTTATTTTTATTATTATAATTACTCTTTTTGTTGTTATAAAATCATTTTCTCCCCAAAAGTGGATCAAAGGTGCCGTCACTTTCTTCAAGTTGTATGTTGGTGGACTTGCCTGACCATACATCCTCAAATTACGCAAGGCTCCATAGTCATAGCGGGTGAACTTGCCACTAATTACCCACTGAAGCCTGAAAAATATCATGTCCAGCAGTTTTAATATATATATTTTGTATTTTTCATAATAACGTGGTAAATATTAAAAATATTATGAAGTTACATACGACATGCTGTAGATTTCATAGATTTTTCTTTCGAAAAAATCATTGAGTATTGAGTATTGAGTACAAACCATTGAGTAAAACTTTTAACAGAGACGGAACCAGGAAATTGTCCCAGCATAACTGATAGTACTCTTGGATCAACAGATCTTGGATTGTATCCGTCATTGAGGAAAATGCTCAGTGCACAAATACCATTTCGTCTAGAGCGGGCTTCTGGGAGACAAAGTAGCGGGAAAATTCGGTGCATAATCGGAATCAGATAGCGAGGTAACAACTCCCCGTGATTGAATCGCGTAACCATTCTCTACACCCACAAAAAAAATTGTTAGTATTAAATTTCAACTATACAGATTAATTTCACACAGATTTTACCATTGGTATTGTTTTACATTTTTAATAGACATTCGCAATTTGTCATTTCATTTGTCAATTTACTTACTTCAATCAGCCCTGCAAAAGGAGCTAAAAGTCGGATAAACGGTGATTTCATGTGTGATAAAACTGGAGCACCTCCCAAAATAAAACCAACGTCCACTTTGGCATTATATTGAGGTTTTGATGCCAAAAGCCCAAGAACTACACCATTTCCTAAGCTGTATCCTGCCCATGATAATTTACGTTTACCCGTCACACCCAAAATATAGTCGATAGTTGATCCAGCATCTTCAATCAAATTATCCACCCTGTACATACATTCCAACAAAAAATATACAAAAAAGAATTCTACATAAATATTAGATAATATATTATGTGACTTTGTGTTCTATTTTTTCACATCATAAAACGTCATGCATCATACAACGCGCGTCATATGTTCTATATTTCAGATTCTAGATATTTTGATTTTACTTAAAATAAATAACGAATGATTATAACATACGAAAAGTCCCAATATTCTAGCTCGTCGTTAGTGAAATTTGCATGTCTCATACTATACGCATTTCCTCTGAAATTCGTCACCCACACGTCAAAATTTTCATCGGCCAATTTAATTCCTTTAAAATTTAAAATTCAAATATAATCACAACATATTATTAAAATGTCAAAAAACTTTTAACATTTTTCCAAACAAAGAACAGCATGTTTTTAAAGCTCAGTATTCAATATGAAAAACATACCGAGCGCTCGTCTGTCACAGTTGATAAAAAAATCTCTAGAGCTCTGAAATAATCCATGAACCAGTAGAATGACAGGTTTTCCTGATTTTCCAGTTCATAGAAGAAGAAGAAGAATAATCATTGTTATTAAAACGGGGTTAATTTATTTATGTTCTGTAAGATCAAGTTGAATTTTTAAATCGTAGCTTTCAACGCTTTTCTTGAATCCGAACCTGGATTTGGCACACGATGAAGTTCCAGATCATAACCGTCCTCCGTTGTTAGTTGATGTCTCTCAATTTTTAATCCATATTTATCCACAATTTGGGACTATGTAAAATGTTCAATGTACAACTTTATGAAATTTACAGTAAAAATAATATGAAAATAAAATAAATAAATAAGTAAAAACAATTGAAAAGTATTGGTTTTCTCACAGTACTAAGTCGAACTTGATTGAACTCCAGGACAAAAACACATGGCCTTTCTTCATCCGATCTTTTGGTGGCAACATAACTTCGACCTCTTCTAACATCACACTCAGAATGGACACTGGATGATGAAATTATGAAAACAAGAGCACAACAAACGGGCCAAAAATCTACCGTCAAAATTTTACTAAAATGCCACATTTTGTGACAATAATTATTCAACTAAACTGGAACTTTAATATTTTACATACACATGTGGATTGTGGAATTGACTCACAGGTATGTAACACTGAAACAGAAACAGAAACTGATCAGTTTTCCATTTCAGCATGTCTTTTTCCGCATGAAGCATGAGTACTGACTCAATACTGAGTACATTATGTATTATGATTATCATTCATCATTCCATTCATCAGAAAAAACTTGGACAAGCTTAGTTCATGTGCAACTTTATGATTTATTTAAGTTATTGTGAAATGATATGCATGTTTTTTTGCATATCAGGTTGTGGGATGTGATTTCTTCCCTTGAATCAAACCATGTTTCTTACACACAGTATTATTATTATTGTGATTATGCTGTCTTGAGTCTTGGTTCTTGATTCTTGAGAAAACTAGAGCAATTCCAAAACGCATATAATATGCATACATTTATTATTTATTTTTTATTTTTTATTTGTGTATATATACTTTTGAGCAATAATAAAGTATTTTAACTAAAGAATTGCTCCAAACCTGTCCGATGTATAATGTGTTAAGGTTATAGAACGCTCTAATTTCCAACTCATCAGTGTTCAGTTTCACAGGTATTTTCCCCGAACTGGTGTTTGTTGTTTGTTGTGTGTGTCGTGTAGTGTGTAGCGTGTGAATCCTCATCATTAAATTGTATCACGGATACTTGATACTTGATGAAGAAGCAAGTGTTTCCAATCTTGACCTTCATTCTCACTCAAATTCACATGAATTACCTACACTATGTCACATTTTTTTACTTGTTCACTCTTCACTCTTCAGTTTCCAGTCAGCTCAGCCCAGCTCAGCAGTGAGCATTTATTTAATTTAATTAAGTAATGATTACTTTGTATGCATTTCATATTTAGTGTCCGTACGTGTAATTAAGCACAATGAGTGAAATAATAATCATACCAAGCACAGTATAAAACATTCATAATTCTTTGTGGTCCTAAAAATAGTAAATGTTCTTCTTCACACTTCAATACATCATGCATAACTCATAAATATTATTCAATCAAGATGAACTTTTTTAGAACGGTTTAACTTAATCCAAATGCTAGGTGTGTAAAAAAAAATTACGAGCAAGTCTGAGATTTGACAAAATGTTGGAGTGCAGCAAAGCATTTTTTCATTCATATGATTTTTGTGCTATTATTGGGATATTGGGATTTGGGAAAATCCCGTTATGCACACGTGAAGCATGTTTAATGTGTATTGTGTATTGGTGATTGGTGTTTGGTGTGAGACAGGAAGATTTCATCATGTCGTCTCCTCCTTTTACTTTCCAAAGGGATATTTCCACAACTTGTCTCCATTTAAACAAATACAAATGAACAATGAACAATAACTGCATATATTGTTATAAACTGATGGGAAACTTCGTAGCTCGTACCTCGTCTTAGCATTCAAATAGTACTATACATTCTACATTTTACATTCTACGTATGTATGTGTCATAAAATTCTCGTACGCTTGTTTCTTATTAGTACATTCTACACTCTACACTCCCTAGTGAATATGCAATATTCAAACTCAGTGGACATTCGAGAATCATTATATGAATTTACGTGGACTAATCCTCTGACCAATACCCAATACCCAATATAGTACGGTTCTAAATTTTAGTTGGTTGCTGGCTGCTGGCAAAATTAGCTAGTAAAAGTAAATAAATAAATAAACACGGTTCTTATTTCTTATCCTGAATGAATAACAGATAACAGTACCTCTGCATTATGCACATCAACTTACTTAATGTGTGTAGTATGTAGTGTGTAGTACACACAATTGATACACTATACGCTATACGCTATACACTACATGCTATATATGCTGTATGCATCATGAGTAATGAGTAATGAACTTTCATTGAGCGTTAAAACAGTGTGACTGACTGTGATAGTAAATGCCATATGCCATTATACTATATATAGGTTTAATATTTAATGCCTAGAGAAAAAAATCTGCATTTGTGCATGTGGAATATTCTTGCTATCATGTATACATATATATAGAATTTAACTGCATGTATCAAGTAGGCTGTACAAATAATAAGAATGAAGACTTAGACGGGGTCCTAACCTCAACCCAAAGGCGGATTGGAAAGTGAAAATATGAATAATAATAATAGAACACACATCCTCAGGATACTATTCGAACTCGTAGTAGAACCAAAACACGTCTTAAAATTGACGATACTCTGAAACCTCTTGCCAATGCACAATACACAATACACGTGCAATATGCTGTGTACGTTCTCTGCATTCCAATTCCAAATCCATGTACTTTTATTACAACTTGTGACGTTTCAAGTTACATCAAACTGAAAATGTCCCATCATTAACTAATGTCCGAGTAGGACGATGAGGCACTAGTCACTAGTCTTAGGTAATTTTTACACGTTTATCGTTATTAAATGACGCACGGAGCATGGAGCACGGAACTCTTTGGTCTTTGGTGACGCCTAGTTCAATTCTGTATAAAATACTGAAATGAACCGTTGTATATGCATCTTGAATCTTGAATTTTTATAATCAGCTCCTTTGGCGTTTTTTGTGTCTTTTACTTTGTACTTTGTACTGCTCTGTATATTTCTTTTTACAAATTGAAACTATCCAGAGTCCACAGTTGCACAAATGAATTAAATGAATATTTTTACTGTAGAAATTCTCTAAGTAAATCGGCCTCCCACAAAACGTCCGTCACTCGTCAATCATCAAATCTTTGATATGGTAAATGTGATGTGTCAACATAACATTTCACTCAAATGAGAGTAGGTGGATAATGGATAAATAATGGACGCCCGAATGTTGAATGTTGAATAAAAAAATACAGAAATATACAGTTGTACAAGTACAATAGTATCGCATATTATAGTCTAAATTTACATGCAGTTCAAAATTCAAAACTAATAATGTATAATTTGTCAGTTGCAAGACAAAACTTAAGATTCCAAGGCTCATGAATTCTTTGTTTCCATTGCACGTTCTAACG
>JAQGBH010007215.1:0-11347 GCA_034698265.1 Sminthurinus aureus
GCCGAGACTGAGACTCAGAAAAACCCGAGACTCTCGGTCTCGGTCTCGTCTCAGTCTCGTCTCGTGCAAACACTAATCATCGGAAAACAGCAGTACATGGGACTTTTGCCAACTTTTTTCACCCTTTATACACATGAGATACTTAATTTTATTTCATGAAACAGTCAAAATATCAAACTGTAGATACTACAAAAGTAACAAAGTTTGTTAATTATATTGAGTGAAAACAACTTGATTTTGTTTTTAAGAGTGAAAATGTTTCATCTCTAAAATTTCACTCTCACTCTTTTTACCCATATAATTGAGAAAAGAAAGAAAATATCCCTTACACTGTACAATCAGTTCAAATGAATACAAAGAGATCGAAAGGACGAATCTCCTACCAACACCACCAAGTCATAAAGAGAGAAAGAATCCATTAGCCTTATTGTCACAAGATTAACCTACGACATTGCAATGATTTTAAGAAAATCCGTTGACCAGTACTTATAACAAAAGATTTTTTTCATCTGAACCATCCTTTGAGACAAGAGTACTTTCTTTTCATTACATTTTATATGATTATAAATAATAAAAAGATAATCCACTCACACGGCCTCACAAAAGTAGACTAGAAACAAGGAAGACAAATCTGGTACTGACAAGTGCTTCAGCACTTTTTTATTTCTAGGAAAAAAATCTGTACATACCATAAGCACGTTTTGGATTCTATAGAATTCAGTATGTATGTTTCATTTTACGCAATATGGATTTCCTTTACAACTGTATACATCATCATTCTAAAATAAAAATCAGACCAAGCGTTACGCAATTCACAGAAAAAGGATAAGAAGAAGATACACGAATGTCGCATATGTGGATTGTGGAAAGTCTTTGTAAATATTTTTTCTATTCATTCAGAAAAAATATTTGACCAATTTAATACGACTGGACTGGTATATGTTTTCTCTTAAAAATTGGTCTGTGTAAAGTAGATTCTGTGGAGCTATCCTGATGACTTTAGTTTCCGACTCCATTATTTATAATGCGTGAAAATCTCTCATGTCTCTTCCATAAGAAGAGCCATCATAATAATAAATAAAACAGTACTGAACCGCTTCAAAAATTCATAGTATTATTACAAGATCACGCTGCGGACACGTTACTCGAACTTCGAAAATGAAAAGGTACTTAGATGGCTTTGAAAATAACAGAACCACTGGAGATGCTTTTGACGTACTGGCGCATGTTTCATTGTGCTTCCAAAATGTTTTATTTTTCAACACTGTCCTGTAGTTTTTAGCATTATAGGTAATATGTAACAATAATATAATATAATATATTAGCATTAGCCTTCTGCCTCCCAGCTGCCTATTTTGCACTACTGACACAAAAAGAAAAACCATCAGGAAGAGGTGGGAAACCGGCGTAAAACGATTACATGAATCATACATAAAAGACCATCAGCACAAATTCTTATGAACCTATATAATAACTCGAGAAAAAAAAAGTATTTAATACTACGATGCCTACACTAACCATGCACACAATATACAATCACCCTACGGCTCAGCAGAGAATCTGCAGATAAATAACGGAGATTCATGTAATATATTATTCATTTGGAAACGAAACCAAGGTGCGAGTAGCCGGTTTAGTTGCATAGATCTATCATAATAACGTATTTTATATTCCACACCTGAACCATTCATAATGTGATATTGAGCATGTTCATCATTGTCGTTACTATGTTATCAGTGTTTCGAGAACCAAAAAACAATTCTTTTTTACCGATTCTCTCTATCCTCAAGCAATGTGACTTTTTAACTTCATTACATAACAAGTGTATTGGTAGTAACTAATCTATTCATAATTAGAACGTGGTTATAATGAATGACATTCAATTCTTTTGGCATGTGAACTTCTGCCAAGATACAAGAAACTAACAAAATTGAACATCATTCGTCCTCACAATGTGTACAAGTTTTGTTTCAAGAAGATCTTTTATAATAATATATTATAATATTATGCTATGCACAAATGTGAACTTTAATTTGAATGTGTTTATGTTTCTTGCTTCTTCATCATTATTTCTAATGTGTGAAGAGAGACACACTATAAAGTTCAGAATACCCCCCTTTAATTTGATACGTTTGACATTAGAATAGTATTTTCATTCGTATGCTATGATGTAATGAATGTTGTGCATGTGTCCACGCATGATATTCGAATAAAAGTAACTGGAGAACACAAACCACAAGCATATGAAATCACGTGAAACGAATCAATACAAATACGAGAATTTTTGAAAGGAAAGTTCATGAACGAATATTGCATTTATGACTGACTAAAATATATCATTATGATGATAACAAATTGTTGCACTTTCAAAGTAAACATACATCCAGATTAGTTCATCACGACTTTTTTCCACGATTATTTTACAACTCAAACGAGAGTAAAAAGAAGAAGAAAAAAAATAAGGAAACACAGAAAAAAGTAAATATCACAATTTGCTTATAAGTGACAAGGAAATAATAATATACATGGTTAAAAGAAGATTTCCTTTTGTATTTCAAAAGAAACAAGCATGCAGAGATACTATTTAGTCTAAAAAGAAAGCGGAGGATGAATAAAGGAAAAAGTTATACTTAATATATATATATATACTTAACTCTTCAATGATTATGTTTGTATTATGCATTCTTCAAAGTATTGTATTCTACAACTCTTTGTGCCCACGAGCAATTACTTTGATATATCAAAGTAATGAATACAAACATAGTTTTTCCAAATCATGATCGTCTTTCATCTTATAATACAAACATTTCTTGATTAAATTACTTGTTTGTTGATATTAGTGTCAGAAGATAAATAGAGTTAGGAGCTCTGAACTTCGACATGATTACACATTATTCTAGTATTATATATAATATTATAGTAGATAATAGATACATGAAAGCAGAATGAGAAGTTGTTACTGGTTAGTGGTAAGTGATGGTGGCACAACAACGTGATATATTTACTCTCTTTTTATCTCACGTGTTGAATCTTTCTTATTTTTCGCATCTAATATTGAAATAAAGTATGCATATTTTTTTTTAGAGATGAAGCAGTCTGCATGTACAGTATATGGATATGCTATCGTGATACATGTATATATATTATGGGAATTTTGATTCTTACCTCAAGATATAACACTTCCTCTCGCATTTCTCCATTAGAACATTCCGCATCAGCAATAGCAGCTCGTAATTTTGATATCTGGGACAAGATAATAAAATGATTTGAATGAATATTATTATTCTTATAATAATTTTGTCAACAAACCAATTACGTACTTTTCAAACACTACCAAACATATACTACCAAAAGATTTAAAAATAAATAGTGAATATATCACATCGAAATAAAATGACTGCATGATTAAAGGAAAACAGAATATACCGTCATTACAAAAAAAAAAAGAAGTTGAATTTCAAATTAAAAATTAAGTTAATGCACTGTAAAGGAGAAAACAATTTCAAAGCTAACGAAAGTAAACAAAATTTACCTGTAATTCAGATGCAGCAGTATTACTTTCCAATACACTATCCTTTTCCTCTAGTTCTGTCACTAATCCTTTGACTTTATTTGTTAATACTTGGATTTCATTTTTGTACTTATCCTACAAACACGCAGAAAACAAATTATGATCACATTATGATTATAAAAATTTGCAAATCCTGATGCTAACATTTTACATAATGATGTTACATTAATAGATCAAAGATATTACGAATGTATAAAGTACCTCTCGAGCAATATTCGAGTCCATATCATCTTGAAGTTGACAACATTTATTTCGTAGAAATTGAATCTATAAGGAAACAAAATAATAAAATAATACAAATAATCTGAATATGACAGTAATGAAAATTATTATGCCCACGTACAATTTCTTGAATTAAATTAAGTTATAATATTTTATCATTGCTGTTGACTGTTTTCTTTTTTGTATAAATAAACAAACAAACTGAGAACTATCTCAACTGAAAAGGTTTCATGCATAGAAAAAAAAGGTGCAAATTACTAACCTCTTCTCTTAGCTGTGAAATTCTCTCTAGGCATTTCTTTTCTCTTTTTTCAGTTTGCTCAGCAGCGTCTTTGGCATATATCTCACACTGTTCCAATTCTTCAATACGATTACGTAAATTTTTCTCAGTATTACAAGAATCTTCCAGTCTTTTTCTTAATATACAATTTGAAGCCAACTCATGTTGAAGCTTCTCATTCTCCTCTTCAAGCTCTTTCACTTTACACAAAACATTTTCTTGATCTGACAGAATTATTTGTAATCTGTTGTTTTCTGCTGCCAAGTAAATAATTTCTGAGGTGTCACTTTGTTGTTGAAAGTGATGATCTTGATCATTTAATGAGGAATTGATATTTTCAGAGTTGTTGCTGTAATCGATGTCACATTGTGTAACAGCATCAGTAGTAGTATTATTATTATTACTAACATTTACTTGCAGTTTCAATCGATTAATTTCATGTAGTAACAATTTTTCTCTTCTTTCAAACTGTGATAGTTGCTCTTGAAATGTTTCTTCTAATCGAGTAATAAGTTCATTTTTCTCTATACACTTGGTAGGAGCAATGGTAGTGTTGGTATTTGAGGAGGGCGTATCAAAATTTTTACTACCAATCATCTTTTTACTATTGATGGAACTCGTTTCGGGATTTTTCTCTTCTTTGGATCCTCTCCATTCTCCTGGGAACAAAGATCTAATTCGGTTTGCCACTAAACTTCCACTTGAACCTTTGGTTTTTTCGCCTCCTTCAGTTTTCTTTGTGGATGATGATTCCATTTTATTAGTTTCTTGTACTTTCCCTTTTTCTTTAAGCCTCTCATTCTCTAGTGTACATTTCTCACTAACATTATTTTCTCCTACATTCACTACAAAATGCTCCAATTCTTTTACTAACCGTTCCCATTTTTCTTGTAAGTGTTTTCTTTCTGCTAAAATTTTTTGACTTTCTTCCAGAGCATTTGTTTGTTCCGTCAACTTTTTATCTTCTTGGATTTTTATTAATTTTTGTCGTTCTGAATCATACATTTTCTGATGTTTCTCAATATTACATTCTAAAAGTTCAATTTTTTTCTTTAATGAATTTTCTACTTTGGTCCATTCTTTTTGTTGAGTACAAATAATATCATCTATAAAAGATTTGAAGAAATCTTCACTAGTTTGAAGACTCACATCAATAAGAGTAGGTTGAAAATTTGGAATGACAGATGACTGCTGCTCAATCTCTTTCCTCTCACCACCACGAAGTTTTTTGAAACTGGGTTCTGTACTATTAATTCCATCATTTATAACACTCAATTTATGCTTTCTCGGTGGTACAGCTGGTGCTACTGCTGCAGATAATACTCCTATTTTTAAAGGTGGTAATACTTGACATGGTGGTAACGCTGGAACGCGACTATTATTTTGAGAATCATTAGTAGTAGTGGTAACACGAAAGCTTTCTAATTTTTTCAAAATAGACCATAAATACCAAAGTACTAATATTGGTAAAGACTGGATTACAAATTCACAAGAGCTTCTCATTTCAATACAACTCTCTTCTAATTCAAAATTTCGACATTCATAATTTTGAACTAAAGCTTCCACTCTTAATATTTGAGAACTTAAATCTTCTTCTCTTTCCTGTAACTGAAGAATTTTTATACGAAGCTGTTCTATAAACAGTTTTTCACTGGAAAGTTGTCGTTGTAATAGAACTTTCTTTTCACGTAATTGTGCCATTTTTTCTTGCAATCTTTGATTACTGAAAATACAAAAAAAAAACACTTTTAGAATTAAATGATACTCACATTAAGCTTTTATTTTATAGTGCCAAATTAGCACTAGTACAAATATTATTGTACAAACTACTTTAGGTTAGAACTATATAATAAGACGCGTTAGTTATAAAAATAAAATATTCTACTGTAAAAACGACAGTAGGAAACAATAATCGTCGACAATTCTAAAAAATTCCCAAATCATACTAAAATCTCCAGTTTCAATAGCAGTTTGAAATTTATGCACATACTAATATCCTTTATTTGGGAAATAAGTATAAAATGTAATGCAAAAATTATGTAAGCCATAACCATCTTCATGATTCTAGAAAGATATTATAAAGAGATAATAGATACAAGACTGAAGACGTAATACGCATGCATAAATTTCTGTACTAATATTGTGTTATACATCTACCTAACATCATCAAATTCAAGAAAGGAATTTTAGTCAGTCGTTATAAAATATATTAAGATGTTAAAAACTTACTCAAGACGACAATCATTCTCTGCTTCCTCCAATTCATTTCGTTCCTCTTCAAGTCGTTGATTTTCTTGTACAAGTTTCTCAATTTTATCCTCCAAGCTACTCACATAGTTGATATCAGCAAACTGAGTAAGCCTACGTTCAAACTCTTGAATTCTTTGGCGACATATTTTTAGCTCATTCGTCAAATCTTGACCCCTTTTAGTTTTAATTTTGATTATATTGTTGTTGTTGTTGCTATTGTTATTACTGTAATTATCACTATTATTGCTACTAACTGTAGCATTAGTTGTAGTAGCACCATTGTTTCCTGTTGTATTATTGGCATCAGGACTTTTCGATGGACTTTCTTCATCATCATTACTGTTACTCCCTCCGTTGCTCCCTTCAGTAAATCGAATAACTAAATTTTCAATTTGTGATGTAAGGTGGGTTAATTCTCTACTGATTTCTTCACGAGGATTTGAGACTGAGTTGACATAACCAGAAACATCATCATTAACAGACTGGCTGTCAAAAATTCCACTCTCTTGAAATGAAAGACTATCACTACAATCAGAACAAGAACTCCGTGACTCTTGTAAGCAGGAATGTGCTTCTGGACTACTACTGTTTTCATATTCCCCTCGATTCTAAAAGTAAAGTATAAAACAAGAAAACAAAATAATTAAAACTCGGTTTGACACAAAATTTGATAACTTTTTGTACACCCTCAGCAAATTTATTTCCCTTTACTTCTTTATTTCAATGATACATAATGTTGCTAAAACCCTTTTTTACGTAATAATAATATATTAATAAGAACTTGAGTACCATTCTATAAAACATATAGTTTATGCACGACAGTGCATAATATTTTTATGCCCGTGCAAAATTATACTAAATCAAACGGGACAAATAACTTTTGATTCTTTGACACTGGAAATATTTTGTATTTTGAAAGCACCTTTTGTAGTCTTTTGCATGCTAGACTACACATATTTATATCCATCTATAGAGTATACTAATAAAACTTTAAAAGCTATCTAAATTATATAATAATGTGGTGTATATTATAGTATCTTATTTATACACAAGTATACGAGAACAGCATCATAGACAGTTATAATATTATGCTTTGGCAAATCGTTGTTCCTGTATAACTTGAATGCTATAAGTAGTATTAGCAATCTTTGATGTACATATAAACAAGAGCTTGTTGTAATTGAATTGAACTTTGTGCCATGCGTCTTTCCTTGTCACATTAAATCCACACTTAATTCTACATAAACCTAATTCCTATAGTACACATACATATATATATAATCTGAATAATATCCATTGTGAGTGGTAAAAACAGGCTTGAGACTGAACTTGTTGCATAATAAAGCATTATATTATTCTATCAAGTACTTGAATTCATTACAACAGAGATATGTATCTTTGATAGCTCCTCACAGATATAAATCTACATCACACTTTGTGCTAACATTCCATGTACATACTACATACATGTATGTATTGTGTATGTTGTACGTATGAAAGGATAAAATCCGAAATTCAAACTGCATCATGTATTAAAGATTAACTACTTCTTTTAGATGATTACAAATAATGAAATTATGCTACTGTTACTTCTTGTCCCTCTTCACTTGTGTATTGTCTTTCTTTGTGTATTAGAGCTACAGAGACCACAATAATAATGTAATGCAGTTTAACTCACAAAAATACAGGAATACCTATGTATATATACAACAAGTGCAACTACATCAAAATGTATAGTAAACTGGTCATCAAACAGTAGTAAAATACAACATTTATTCCATGTTTTCACGTTCAATTGCTTGTATTTCCAGCTACAGGACTTTGTTGTTGTCGTCCATATAGAGCATGTATCATAGACTATATTATTATTATATATATATGTATATGACGTTCATTTATTCTCTCAAACACTTTCGTGAGCGGCCAAGCATCACTACATTTTTTTTTCTTGTTCTCTCTCGCTCCCCATTCTTTCTTCTTTAATCCTCAAACCTCAACAGTACACAACCACCTTCACTATTCTATCTACTGTATAATATATACTTGTATAGAAGCGATTAATCTTCGATTCTCTCTCGAGAAAACTTCAGAATACTGATTGATACAAAAGTGAAGAAAGAAACTTGTTGTTCCAAAATTACTGGGAGGAAATTCCTACAATACACTGTAACGACACCCATGAGACTAGCCGGCCAGCGTATTTAAAACTTTTTTCACAACAAATGGTAAACTTCTATTTATATGATATATGATACCCTATTCATACTCTCATGTTAACACCTTGTGTCTTGAGACTTGAGACCCAATACACTACATCAGAGTATTTTTCCCCCATAAATATTTTCATTTTTTTTTTTTAAAAAAGAGAATTAATTTATGAATTTTCTAGTTTCTATTTGATCTAGACAGTGTTTACATTTTACTAGAGTTTATGCTTAAAAGTGAAATGACCTTTTACATACTCGTTTAATACATTTATTATCCACGCTATACATTATACATGTTTCTCTTATAACAATAACTATACAACCCATTACGTTTTATACTGAATCAAAATGACTGGTGAATATCACAATTCATAATAATACCTAATAACCTGTCACGCCTTGAATATTTTTCTAAAAACTGTTACTACAAAATGCTATGTACTACTGTATTTAAGTCTAGTAATTTTTTGAAACACACATAAAGTGTCATGAAATAACAAAGACATTTCTTACCTACAAACCAACATATTTCACACTGTATCTAAACAATGGGTTTTGTTGATTTGCAACAAGTTTTTAAAATGATTAAACTGAAAACTGAATGAAAAATATAGGAAAATGAACTTTTGTTTCCTGAGAAGCACATAATAACAACAATAATAAGCTATAAAGTTGTAATGTATGGATGATGTGGTAAAAGCATCATTTTGCAAATGTATACAAGCATACAGTAGGTGATGATGAGAAGTTTTAAACCAGAAGTTGTGGGAATTTTACGACAAATGTAAGTAACATGGTTGATAGAGTGAATACATTTCTGAGAACGAGGACAAATACAAGTAAACAATACTTTTCGAACGGTCAGAACGAAGAATGGGACTGAGATCGAGAGAGTTGAGAGAGACACATGGTAGTACATAGATATGTACATCCATACATAATACATATTATATACTTACGAGTTTACACATGAACACTATCTTAAAGAAAAGTAGTAGCGAGAATTGAGTGTCATAATATATATATACACAGATAATTAAAGAGGAAGAACATACCGGTACTTCCGTTCCGTCATAATTTAGAGCCACATCAGAACTTGCTGCAAGTTGAAGACCTCTAACACGATTACTTTTTCCACATTTTCTGGTCTCACAGCCTCTCTGTATTCAAATAATTAAACATGCAGATACATAAATATATTTTTACATAGAATATTAAATCATAATCCAAACAGTTCATGTGTACACATAGTTTTTACTACAATCGTACATGGTATACCTCATACTTAAGCTCGCAAACTTAATTGACTGCCTATGAAATTAGTAATTTATCCCTCGTGGTTAATTAGAGAAAGAACTATGGAAATTTTTTTTAGACTCTTGATTGATGCTACATTTTGTTTCTATCCCTTTTTACTACACATTATCAAGACTCTGTACTGTGCATAATTAAAAACAATCCGTCTGACGTCTTTGTATGATATATAATACATTATATACAACTACGACTGTATACTGTCTTTATTACTTGAATTTCAAGTAATCATGTGACTTTACGTGAGAAACTAAAACACTTTCTCAAAAGTTTATAAACTTTGTTTTCTACAATAATTGAAATATTAGAATGTATTTGAAGTAGCAGAACTTTCATAGTAATTTGAATCATGTTTAGCAGTAAATAAATAACAAGTAATCGTAATGCCATAATATTCTTTCATTCTCAAATAATGTTTTTCTCTTAAAATTGTCATTCTTTCGAGTATCTACTTTTGAGAATTACCTTATTAACGGAAAATAATAGACGACACAAAAGCTAGCTAGAATATGTGGGAATTATTATAACAATCCTAAACATCAATAATGATTTCCTTAGCGCTATGTGTTAGAAATTAGGACTAATGTCTCTATCATAAATTTCTTTGTTGTATTCTGAGCATATATTATAGTATGATATGTATTATATTTGTACGTTTTTTAATATTATACTATTAAAATCTGAGGATGTTCAAACACTATTAGTTGTGATACATGATGTTTACATTTACTTAATATTCATAAAAATATGTACAATTTCGTACGTACATATTATATATAATATATTATAGACATCATGTTTTAAGATTCCATATGATATGAAACGGTAATAAAAACATTGATATAATTAGGCTTAAATTATGCACATAATAAAATAATAATACCGTATCATTTACCTCTGTAGTTGTATTCCCTCCAATTTCCTCAATTTCCAACAGCCTGAACTCCAACAGCTCATTTTGATCTTTACATTCACGCAATTCTTCAAGTAGATGACGTACTGTTGCCTCCAAGCTGTTAATCTTAACTTGTGAATCCTCATTTGACTCGCATCTCACGATTGGATGACCGTCAGAAGCATTTCTAATTTCCAAATTAGAAGGAAATATGTCCTCAGCAGAAGCTTGACTCGAGCATGATGTAGTCAAAAGATTTTCCGAAACTTCCTCAGATTCACTACACTCTTCTTCACTTTCTGCCTCCGGAAGTGTTTCTAAAGCTCCGCCATACTATAGAACACACAAAAGGAGAAATAAATAAATTTCAAATAAATAAATAAATAAAATAAATAAAATATAAATACTGTTATCTAAGTATATGTTTATTTTAATATTACGAAAATACAACATTCGATATAGTCATAATATGTTGACAAAAATAAGATTCAATCGTGCTTGTCTTGCTTTCACTATACTTTTTATACTACTTATTACTACGCAATATCACGAAATCATTTTTGGCTGCTGAGGTTGTACAAACTATCGTACTATGTTTTTATTATCAT
>JAQGBH010007216.1:0-11345 GCA_034698265.1 Sminthurinus aureus
CTTCGACACGTGTTTTGGCCGAATTTCATGAAATTAGAATGAGAAATTGGGTTGCAGCGAATTTTGAAAGCCATTTTTAACTTTGAATAGATTTGTGAATGTTGCGTTAGCAACGGCTTGTTATTTTGCCCGTATCTTAGCAACAAAGCGTCGTAGAGCGTTGAGAGTGAGCTCAAAATGTTGGCCGTAGCCGAAATATACTGATTTTATGTCTAGATCACTGATTTCACTCTCCAAGCGCCCTAGAAAATGCGGAGTCTGTTTTACGGACTTTGGTGAATGCAAGCTATAGATATTTGTTTTGAATTTCAAAACCGTAAGAGCCGTAAGAGAAAAACGGACAACTCGATTTAGGCGCTATCATCAACATTCTTCTCTTTTATCTTTTCCCTTTCACAACAGTTGCAACTGTTTTAGTGCGGAAAAGTGACGAGTAGATTGACAACATTTTTCAGGACAAAGTCAATGAAATTTGGCGTCGTTTCTCTCTCGAGAATGTGAAAACTCCCAACTTGTATCCCGACATTCTGAATTCGCTCAATCTCCCTTTTCATTTCAGGCCAAAAACAATCATTCGAATTGGAACTGGATGTCTCACACTTTGAATTTGATTTTGATGCTTTTGATGTTTTTTGAGCAGCAAGGAGAAATTCCCTTTTCAGTTGTTCCATTTTCTCCCGTATGGAAAAGGCGTGTCGATATAAAATACTATAGACAAAAGTGGCGGCAATGGCGCAGTAACCAGTGAAAAATCCCAGCAACGGGAAATGATGAGAATGACGAATTGCAAAAACGGAAAAAAAGATGGAAATCACCAGGCAAATGATTTTGAAGGCAAAGATGCAGAACGGAATACAGTGATTGAAAAGCTCGATGAAGACGACGAGCTCTTTCATCTCCTTTAAAATTTGACGGAGGATCCAAATTTCTCTCCGAGGAAACTATAGACATTTTGAAATTGGGCGGGAAATGCCGAGTACAAAAGTTGGGGTCGACTCGGATCAACTGCCAAAATCACAAGGGCAAGAAATGCGGCCACAACCAAGACAAATGAATACAATCTGGTCAGAAGTTCATCAAGAGAATATTGCGGCGACCAAGCGAACAACGGACAAATTTGGACACCATTTTGGTCTTGAACTGACTTAATCTCAATTTCAATTGCAGTGTTGTTGTTTAGTTCCGTTCTGTCGTTGACCTCTGAAAGGTCAATTTAAATTTTGCAAAATCAATCAGTTGAACCAAGTTTTAAACATGTTTTTGAAGCAGTAGCAAAAAGTATAATTGATCATCAAACCAAGGTTTTTTTGTACCCGTTTCATTAGCACCTTCTTCTTCAAAGTTGCTTTTCCTCGTCCATCATTTTTTGCACTGGGTTTTCCTTCTCCACAAAAATTTGGTTGAAAATCATCTCGCACTCTTCCGGATTCGCCACAAACGTGCAAAATCCGATCAGGTTGAAAAGGGAGTAGGAGACTGTAAGTGGAAAATGGAGGATGACATGATCCCATCGGAAATATTTCTCCGGCTCCACCATCGTCGACTGCACGAGTCTCCAGAACATGTAAAAACAGTGTGAAACTCCAAGGCAAAAGTAAATTCTCCATAGAAAAATCCTTATTTTACTCGTCTGCCTCTAAATTTTCCCATTTTCAAGATTAATTTGAATCGGCAGGAGATTCAACAGGGAGAGAATTGGAACGCCTTAAAATTCCACCCATTTATAGAAAAGCTCAACATTTTTTATGTTGGAGCTTTGAGTTTCCAGTTTCAAGTTTCCAGCTGCAGAATCACAAAATGAAATGAATGAACGTGAATAGCAAAACTTGGTAAACGAAATTAATTTTATTAAAGACAGTCCTTTCCATTTGTTTACTGTGTAAAAATTCTACTTTTTTTGTTGTTGAACGTTGAATAACAAAATTGGATCGGATAATTCATTGGTATTTCTAATTGTGAGTATTTGTGTGGTATTTATTTCTTATTTATCCTCATTCCTCATGTTGATTGTTGACCATGTTTTGTCTCGGCCTTCCAGTGTTTTTGTTCCTTGTAATTGCGCATTTCAGTAGGTACAAATGGACACTGAGAATAGGTGAAAACCCCAGAAGAAAACAATGTTGACTTCATCTCTCGTTTATTCACATTCACATTGATACTTTCTGTTGCTCTAGTTTACCGCTAATCCACTCTGGTTATCCAACGTCAAACGTTGCTCTCTGTTTTTAGCTGTTCAACGTCATTTAAATTTCATTACGTCTCGAGCCTTGAGTCTCAAGTCTCGTTTTGTCATCGTTGGAGAAAGGATCAAGTCATTTCTGGGTAAAAATAATAGAAGGAAGTTGAGTCAGTGGAATGGAAAATTGAACCATGATGAATTTCCCAGTAAACAGTAAACAGTAAATCTCCCATTTTTCAAGGTATTGAAAAATCCAGAATCCAGGATCCAGAATTTTTTCTTTGGTCTTTGGTGTTTCATGCTTGGAACGATTTGAAGCTCTCTGAAAATTTTCATTCATTTGATTCAGCTATAATATTTTCAATAATCACAAAAAAAGTCCAAAATGGGCGAAATAATTGTGCATTGTGCATGTAAAACGTGAGACGAAAGCATTTCCTATCCTCGCGTTTCAAATTGTTGGATTTTTATGCATTCGCATTTGCATTGCAATCTTCAATATGTATTGATATGGTATTTATTTATGTTTTTTTGATTTGCATTCAAATCTCCAATCTCCAATCTCAAATTCTTTCCTTGTAAAAATACAAAATACACAATGTGCACATGATCAATGATCAACAGGAATGAAGATGTTGTTGATGTTGAGGTCAAAATTTGACCTCTGTCATTGACATCTGACAATTGACAATCTCCACATTTCTTTTTCTATTTCTATAGCTGTTCTAATTCCCAGTAAATCCACTCCAATCCACTCCAATTCAACTCAATTCAATGTATTTGCAAATTTCATGTGTTCAGTGTGAATCTTATTCATTTTTTATTTTTCTCCTTTCCATTAAAAATCCTCAAGTTGAATCACATCCGCATCGTTTCAAGTCTCAACTGTACACATTTTATCAATTTACTATCGAGTCTCGAGTCTCATGTCTGACTTTTTCCTTGTTTCTTGCTTGATATGTATATATGTATTTCTTCATTCCAGTTCAAAGTCGTGTTTTTCTTTAATGATTGAGAACGGACTGTCTGAAACATGTCAAAATGAACTAAAAGTTGAGGACTTGAAAATTCCAACAGTGAAATTGATGCTCGAGTTCATTTACATGGAACATTCCACATTTTCCCGAGGTTTTGAAGGAGAAAATCCATCCACGTGGACTGTGCTGAAAAATATGAATTGGATGGACTCAAATCCATTCGCATGCGAAAACTATTTTCCAGTCTCCCGATGGAAAGAACGTGGAATGAAATCAATTTGCATTTTGGATTATTGATATCTCTGGTATGCATATTGATACGATTTTTGATGCTTTTGGTGTCGATTTGAGAATGGAATGCGAGTTATTTAGTCCAGACTTGGTTCACTTTACAAGTACAATACACACAGTTTTAATGCATGCACAACTCAAATTCCTTCCTTATCTCAATTCCATTTCCATTCTCTGTGAATTGTGTAGACAATGTTACAATCCACAATTAATTGCTTTTCCAGCTCTCTCCTCAAATATCCAATTTACGTTTCAGTGGAGAATAATATCTTGAAAGAGAAACATCAGTTTGTATTCTGTTTTTGTGAGTTGTTTTTATTTTATTTTAATTAACTGTTGTACCATTTGAAAATCATGGCGTCATCGGCATCGTCTTCCTCTTCAAGTGAAAATTTAGATCTAGAAGAAATGATTGATAGTGAAATCATTAGAGTGGCATTAGATAGTTTGAGATCGTCGGGATGGTTGAAAATTCAAGCAAACAGGCGAAAAATCAGGAGTGGTTCTTCCTCAGTGTTGAATGTGACGGGATTAGAATGCCATCTTTGTGAAGCAAAAAATTTTAATGTAGAATCGTTGTCCAACCATTTAAGATCCGGCAAACACAACGAGGTGGTCAAGAGTCCTTTTAAATGTCCTGTCCATAATTGCAAGAAGAAGCCATACAAGGATTCTGGTAAGTAAAATTAAAAAATCATATTCTTTCTCATCCGCATTTTTGTTTTCACATATTACACACATAAGGCGTAAATTTTCTTGTATATTTTTTGTAGTTTTTGTAGTTTGTAAGTTTTTTTCTATAGTTTACAACAAAATTTATGGTGTGTTTTTTCTGTATTCTTTTTATACATTCAGTACGATTCAGAAACCATGTGACGAAACATGCCAGTAAAAGTGACAGTGGGAATAGGAGTGTGGGCAAATCGATACAAAGTCAAACTCTAGCCACTTCTTCTACAGCGGAAATTGACTATGAAGAAGAAGAGAGTGGAAGTGGGGAGGAAGAAGAGGGGGAGGAGGAAGATGTAGAGTCAATGGACTCAGAGCCAAGCCTGGTCTCATCCGAAGAAGAAGGGCCTTTTTTGACCTGCTATTGTCTTCTACGTTTTCGCTGGTTGTGTGAGTCATTTTTAAATAAACTTTTTTTTGAATTCACAATCTATTCAAAATACACGAATGAATATTTTAAAAATTGAAACGCTTTGATTTGTACAAATTTTGATTGATTATGACTCAACACTAATTTTTCTGGGTTTCTTATTTTTATCTTTGTTGCCTTTTAGGGGAGCTTACTGAGCATCTTTGTCTACATCACTATGCTTAGTGTACGGTAGTTCAAGAAGGAAGAACCACAAAAATATAAATAAATTAGTGGAACAAACAATGTTGTGATATTTCTATCATTTTTATTTTTTAATTATGACTAATAAGAAAATAAACAAATGAAATTTGTCCACGAGTTTTAAAACGTATAATTTTTTGTTCTTTGTTTTTTCTGCTTTATTTTTTAATTTCATACATTTTCTTTAGTTAATTTAGAACAAGAAATAAGTTTTTATAGTTTAAATCAAAACAAATTATTTAGTTATGCATATAAAAATACAGAGTTGAAACTTTTGGTTGTCAGTTTTCCCGTGTTTTTGTGTTTATGTTTTTAATTAGAAAGGGAAAAGAGTATTTTGCATGTCTTTTATTCATTTATTTTTCATTTGCTGGTTTTGATTATCACTGGACTGGACTCGGATATTATTTTGCCATCAAAAGTCAGTTTTGTTCCTATTCGACGCATCGCCATAGCAACTTAGTCATTAATGTTCGTCGTCACTCGGGCGAAACTCCTTTCGCTTGTCCGCTCTGCTCCTACAAATCAAAGGACAAAAGTCGGTTGAATCGACACATGAAAAATCATGCAGATTGAAACCAACTAATTTTGAACAACCACTAACAAGTCGAAAAAGTTTCATGAAGCTCAATTTATTGTAAATATTGTAAAATATGACATTGTTCACTCTTATAAAATTGATGAGTGAAGAATTCTACACAAAACATGATTGCGTTTCTTTTATGAATTTCATTTGCATTGGACTGAACTCGGATATTATTTTGGAATTCAACTAGTTTTATTTTAATCGGAAAAAACTGTAGTAAAACGTTGAGAGCAGAAAATCGTTTCATGTCCAAAGTACGTTAAAACGATTGGGACGTAAAAGGCTTGTGGGTAGTTATCGTAAAATTCAGGGTAAAAGAAACATTTGACAGTTGATGATGATTGATCATGCAACGAATCATTTTCTTTGCCCTTTTCCCTGTGAGATTTTCTCACGGTTTGGGTCAGCCGATTTGACAAGAAGCCGTTTGACATTTGGCATTTGACATTTGACCCATGTCAAAAAACCATGTCAGTGACTTTGCAATCGTATTTTCATGTTGATTCCTCCAACTTGCATTAACATGTTTCTTTTTACAATTCCATGAGTAAATTATGTTGTGATTTTCAGGCTTCGTCACGAAACGGATGCAAAACCTTTTCCCGGGTTTTACAATCTTATCGCATTGAGCGTTAAAAATGCAGAATGCAGAAACCATCACAAAGGACAAACTAATGAGATTTTTCTCGGTCTTACGTTTTTATTCTTGATCAACTGAGGTGCATTTTTATTTTGGTACATGTTGAAAATTGAGGTTTTGAATTTTGTTCTTCGTATTTTGACAGCTAACAAGATGTGGAAAAATAAAACTTCCGACTTTCAACGGTTTTGTGAACTGTAAAAGTTTGAGCGGCGTTGAACTTTGGAAAAACATTTGAAGGAAAGATTTTCAGAACGTGGGGAAAATGTCCATGGCAATACAAATAAAAGATCATGACAACTTGATATTTTTCCATTGGTTACGAGCTATGAAATTTTGCAATCCAGCTGAATTCAGCGAGTTTTACATTTGTCTGTTTTTTAACTGAAGAATGGAAATCGTTATAGATCTTGAAAGTTAAAGCAAAATGATGCCGGAATTCACAGGGAATGAGTTTTAGAGTGTATAATATTTCAGTCGGCGTCCGACTTTTGCATAAAATTCATTTCTCTTCAATTCCGTCTATTTGATTTTTGAGAGACGAGAAAACTGGAACTGGCTAATTCAAGACTCTTTTTCAATGAGAATTATACAATACAAACTACAGAATGTGCCCAAATGCCACAAGGGACGATTAAAAATAATCACTGTCCGCATAAAAAGTCCAGTCTTTTTATGAAAATTCTATAAAGTCTAGCCTCTTTCACAATAATTTAAATGGAAAATATTTTAATGATTTTAAATGCTCAATGTTGTCTTGACTTTTTCCGAAAAGAAAATGAGTGGTGAAAAATCCAAATTGAACAAAGGAGAAGATGATGAAAAGCCTGTTTTTATTTGCGACTACTGTCAAAAGCAATTTTCCTTCTCGAGTCACCTGAAACAACACGTGACAGTGCACACGGGTCAAAAAGATTTTCACTGCAATTTGTGCGATTATTCTTCTGCTAACAAAGAACATCTTACAGTGCACATCCGTCATCATTTGAATGAGCGACCATTCAAACGTCAAGCGCCAAACTGTGGAGCTTCTTTTACAACATCAATTGTTTTAAAGACACATCAACTTGTCCACAAGAGATTTTGTTGCTCTGCTTGTCCATTTAAAACTCATTCAAAAACAAATTTGATTCGTCACGTGCAAAATATTCATTTTGAATCCAGGGCTTTCAAATGCCTGCATGAAAATTGTGAATATTTAGCCAAACAGAAAAATGATTTGATTCAACATTTGAACATTCATTCTGAAGAGAAAAATCAAGTTTGTGCTCATCCGAACTGGGGATTCAAGGCAAATTCTCCTTCATGTTTGAAGCGCCACTTGGAAACTCATTCAATCGAGGAGAAAAGATTCAAATGTCATTTTTGTTCCTATTCGAGTCATCACCACGGCAACTTGGTTATTCACATTCGTCGTCACACTCGAGAAACTTCTTTTGCTTGTCAGCAGCTTGTCTGCAGCTTCAAATCAAAGGACAAAAGTCACCTAAATCGACACCTGAAAAATCATTCAAACTGAAACCAAATAATTTTGAACAGTCTTAAAAAATACTTTTAGCTGTGAAAACAAACTTAGAATTCAAATAAAAGTTTATTTCAACCAAAATTCTGCACCACTAAAATATTTTGTTTTATCTCCTTTTACTTTTGACCTTTTATGATCAATAATAATTATTCGCCATCTTTTTTATCTTTGATCTCTGAAGTTTATGGAGCAGCTAGAATTAGATTGATTGTGGAGTCAGCCACAATTTTGATAAGAGTTGCAACACTTGCTTTATCCACAACATAACATGAAAACATTTTGATCTGGATCAAATTGAACGACCTCAAGATTTTCTTCTCGTAGATATTCAAAGAGCTTTGAAACTGGGATGATTTCATCCTGCGGAGAATTTCCTGTGACTCCTTGTAAAATTCCGCTAGAGTTTCCATCAGCATCAAGAGAACAGAAAACGAAAATATTGCAAGAAATCCAAGAAAAATCCCCACCATCCCGTGAATTTTTAAGCCACCATAAGCCATAAGTACAAAAAATTGTCATCACCATGGTAATTCCTTTGATGGATGGGAAAATTAGGGTGCCAAAGGTTTTGTGTAGGGATTTTTGTAGTAGTTCCATCTGACGGTACATTTTCATTACTCTTTGGACTTTTTCTCTTGATAGTGGATTTTTCTCCCGATTCTGACTTGAAGCCAAAGATCTTAAAAGATTAAAAATTGTTAGTTTGATAAGAAAATTTGTTCTGAATTCTAAAACCTATCAAAATCTAGTTGAAAAACTTCAAATCATATTTCATACTTGATTTGACGCAAAGCAGCAATTGCACAGAAAACCGAAATAAAACTCGGAATGCCCCATACGAAAACATTTGCTACAAAGAGATATGAAATCCAGACCTGGAAAGCGGCTGAAAATACTCTTATGACCCCTTCAACGCTGAACAATCGGTTTTCTCCAGCTAACGGAAGAAGAAAAGATGACAGAAATGGTGGAGATTGTGGTTGTACGACTGCAAGAAATATCCAAACTGGTTCAGACATGTGCAAATTTATTCGACAAGTATCCAGAAAAAATTCACATGGTTTTGGAATCCGGGAATTTTCTCCAATTCCATTCCTTTTTTCCTTCTTTTTGTCTTTGTCCTCTTCTCTTGAAAAGCGCAAATCATCTTGAAATGATCGAAGAAAAATTAAATACAGCATTTTGGTTGAATTTAGATTGACATTTCAATTTTCAATGATTACCTTCAAATTGTTTCATGAGTGTTGAAAACTGCAAGTAAAAACTTGGCAGTTCAGTTCCAAGGAATAAGTCCGCCAGTTGCATAACCACGAAACAAACGCGGAGTATAACTACACAACAAATGTAAATTTTCATCATGTTACTCGATTTCAAACTAGAAGTTGAAGTCGAATCGGAACTTGAGTTTTTTGTCAAATTCACACGTAGACATTGGATCAAAATGAAAGAGACATAAAATACAGTGATTCTGCTATTCATCAACCAGATGAGTCGACCTTTTGGACGTTTCGACTTGGGGCTGGATAAGTCCAGTCGATCCAGCTTATTGTTCCACATGAATAGATGAGCATGACGTTTTTGGCCATATTTGACGGCAGTTTGCATCAGCTGGCGAAATTTTGATGGGAGAAGACTCATTTTTTTACGAAAATTAAAAATACAATGCAAAAATACAGATGACAGGCACAGTCAAGTAATTTTTTTCTTTCCCTTTTCTGGTTTCTGGTGTTATAATAATTTTCAATCAACTAGTTGACAAATGATGGATGAAAAATGAAATATCGAGAGAAATGATACTGAAAATTTCTAGTTATAGTTTTTGCGATGGATACAGTTTAAAATATCGTAAAAAAGAAGAATGTTCTTGGAAGTACGTTTTTCTACTATGTGAGACAAGAGACAACCAGGAAGACAGTTGGTGTTTTTCATACTAACACATGGTAAAATTATAAATAATTAACAGGAAAAGAAAAATAAATGGCAGACAAAATACTTGAATTAAAACAACTAGGATTATTTCATAATATTCTACCGTTCAACTCATTTTCTTCTCATTACGAGTAATTTTCTTTAATAACTCTTCGACCACGGACCAATTTTCAATTTTACGAAAATAGCAGACACCAGAATTCACATAAAAATGAAGAGATGAAAGTTGTGCATACTTTTCTATTTTGTGTTGTTTTTTCACAACAATTAAATAATGAATCAATTTTGTGCTGTTGCGTCATATTTCACAAGTGTATTTATTAATGGTATGGTGACTTGTGTACAAAGTATAAAATACAGAATAATACTTTTAATACACATTGGACAACTACAGAATCAAATTATAGACTTCATGGCATTAGTAATTCATTTTTTGTGGAACAATTCATTATCCAACAAAAAAATAAATGGCAAAAAATTAGAAATATTATAATATTATAATATTGAACAGAAAAGAAATAGTTGATAAAAAAAATTAATTAAAACAACCATGCCATTTTTGGTGGAAAGTTCAATAAAGATAAACAATAATAATTGATAATTCATTTTCCAGAACATAACGGTATGAAAAACTGATGTGAAGCTTTTTTTACATCAGTGTCCTTCGTTCGACCAATTCAATGGCCAAAATATCACTGCACAATTTTTCCTGAAACTTGAAGTAATCGGCTGTAACCAAACAAGTGCCTTGCTCATTCAGAATATCCTGACTCACTGGAGTGAATAATTTAATTTCAGTCGCCTCGGATTCAATTGATTGAACAATTCCATAACCAATGAACTCGTTGGAGAAGTCTTCTGCATTTTTAATCAATTTCTTTGGAGTTGTTTCAGAAAATGCGGATGTAGGAAATTTACAAACAGCCACAAGTTTATGATTATTAGTCATCTCGTTCAAAATAAGCGAAAAGTTTAGACTTCCTTTAAACCACATGCTCCCGATTCCACAAGTATCCAAAGACACTCTAGAAATATAACATTTTATAATACAATTTACGTATGACCATTCTTCATTAGAAAAGTATCCGAAACAAAATGAATCATAAAAACATTTAAAAAGTACAAAATAAAAAAATATTAGTCATGTTGCTGATAATATTTAATTATATGTAAAAAAAATAGCAAGCAATTACTATCCAAAAGTGGTATAACATTTAAGATTGCTAAATCACCTCTTAATACTGGCCAATTGAAAATGTCTTTCAAATTTTTTAATCCTCCGAGTTTTCTTGTTGTTGTTATGCCTAACCCGATTGTCGGCCAAGCTGCAAAAAATAATAGGGAAAATATCATTCACATTTCAAGGGAATTATAATTACTCAAAAATATGTTGTAGCAAAATATCAGTCATTAGTCATTACTATTTTGAGAATCATAGTTTCAAGTCTTACCACATGTAATCATGAATACTTTTGTAGTACTCTACATGAACTTGAGAGTCGAACTGAATCAGATAAAAATTTCCGTCTCCACTATTTTGCAAATCTGCAGCCATTTCCTCGTCCGGATAAAGTTGAACGACAGCGGTTGGCTGGAAAATTTTTATCACATCGGCAGAAATCCTTAGTTTACCTACTGAACACGTCAAAAACAATACGCAAAAGTTTATGCATGTATTACCAAAATAATTACCAATAATTAGAAAATAAAAACAACACCCAAAATTCAAAATGTGATAATATGCATATTATAAATTAACGGGGAGAAGAACTTTTGACTCTCAACGTAAATGTATTAGAATCATATACTTCTCTAAAACACTAATTCTGTCCGTCTGTCCGAAAAGTGTTCGAGAAAAAGGTCGGAGGTTGAAATT
>JAQGBH010007217.1:0-11344 GCA_034698265.1 Sminthurinus aureus
TCTCTAGATTCTCATTCCCATGTATTTACATGTACACGAATACATATATGTACTCTGTACACTGTACATGTGTGTGTGTTCCTTGGTCAAAATCTATTTTTAGATTTGCACATATGTAAGTAAGGATATATGCACATTTTATGTATGCATTATATAGACGTTGACTATATAGCCGGGTGGATAGGCGTGCAAGGCTATATTATGTTTTCTACTACTAGTGAGGTACGTGATTCTCCATTTTTTACAACCGCCCATCGCATACATGTATCTCTCTCTATAATTCCTCTCAAGATTCACATGTTGATCCGTACTCTAAGTTCTAAACTCTAAACTCTAAACTCTAAACTCTAAACTCTAAACTCTATACTAATATGCAAGTAATAGTAATGTTGTCTTACATGCTAGAGGAACCGTTAACTTTCCATTGATTTTTACTCTGATATCTAAATAACCTCTCCGGTTATTATTTGATACTTGAACTTAAACACAAAACACAACCCACCGCACCAAGCGCATTGATTTCCAAATCGAAATGGTAAATCATAATGATGGCGTTTCATAATTTTCGGTATGGAAAATGGAAATGATTTTCAAACCTATTATTTCGCTGACTCATCCAACATTTTACAATTACAAGCTGAAAGTTGAAACATGAGCCAAGTTAAATATGAATAGGTCTTTCTTATCCACTGTACAAGATTCAAGATTCAAGATTCAATATCTACGATCCAGCTCAAATTATTTACAAAGAAAATAGAAAAGAGACACATGATATTTGGACAAGATGTGTATGTACAAGGTACAATGTATTTCTTTAGTACATTGTACAAACTACAGATTACACGATACATGATAATTGATAATATGTATATTACTGATTATACAGGAGCAGAGCCGAGTAGAAAAAACAAAAATCGATCATTTGTCGTTTGTCATTTGAAATTGGAGTACGGCACGCTTTAATTTTTCCAGCTCTTCCCCTCTGTCCCTGTTTTTGATTTTGATTTCTTTTTATTTTTCATTATTTTTCATCTTGAATCTTAATCAATTCAAGGTTTTCAATTTTCATTCGATTGAGCACTTGACTCGTGCTTGTGATTTGTGATAACCAATATATAAAGCTAAAAATACAAGAGAAACATTTTATAAAGTGTGTGACTTTTCAATTTTTTATTTGTCTCAAGTTTCAAGTCTCAAAAGTCTCAAGCTTTAAGTCGGAAGCCAATTTACAGTTGAAAATGGAGGAAATTGAAATGAAATTTCCTGGTCAGTCAAGCCCATTCCGTTCATTTCCTACACGTATTTCTGGTCTAAGGGAGAGAGTACAACGAAATAATTGCTGGATCCTTCTGCTCGCGCTTTTCATGCTCCTATTTTTTATTATGACCATCCTAGTCCTTCTCAACCATTCTCAAAACAATAATGACAACAACAATAACGACAGCTCTAATGCCAAATATAATGAAAATGAATCAACTCCAAGCCAGAATCAGAACCAGAACAAGGAACTAAATAATATTGAGGATTCAACAACAAGCGGAAATTCCACTCGCGGATCCCTTCTCCAGCCGACTTCCTGCAAGGAATTGGGTGAGCAAAAATTGAAAATGTCACAAGTCATAAGTCAAATTCAGCTTTTCGATTCTTTATGCTTGGAGCATTGATTTAAAGACTTGTGTCAAATCAAAAATTGTAATGAGATTTGCAGTTTTTTGTTCATGTGTAAAATGTGTAACTTGAACTTTGACCTTTGTTTCTTCTTTACATCTTATAGTGGATGTCATTGGGAAAGCCAAAGCTCATATTGTCATGCAAGTTCAAGGTAATTTTTCTTGTCTTTTGAGTCTTGAGTACATATTTCAACTTTCAAAATTCAAACAAACAAATTATCTGTACTTTAGATTCTAGATTCTAGATTTAGCTTTTTAAGTCTGTAATTTATGGATTTTTGTATTACTTTTCTTCAAAATTTTCAGATCTTGATGATTTTGCAGAATTTCATTACAATCAAAATGGGACGATGAATCCACCGTGTCAAAACTTGCCCTTGGCATTCCACGTCTCCTCGACTTCTTTAGATGTCGAAACTTTCGGCACCTGTACTCGGATCTGGAGCATGGACAATTGTGTCGGAAATTCCGTGGCTTTTTATCCTAAATTTGTACCCTTGAGAGGAAATCTGTTGGATTCGACCGGAAATGGATCAATCGGAATCGGAATTAGTTCAAGGTCAATCGGTCGTTGTTTGACCAATGAGCTGGATGAGAGTAATTTTAAAATTGTACAAGAGTCTGGAAAAAAAGAAAAGATATTTCGAAAATCCCTCTCGCCTCTCGACCAAGCCTCTTCGATTAAAACTGTTCCTGATTCAATCACCATCGACCCATTCATGGCACTTGACTCTACTTCCCACTTCAACAATGCGAGTTTACCCATCACTGATGCCAATGTTGATGTAGAAAATCGAATTAGCCAGCTTCGAGCAGTGATCCAGCACAAGGATTTGAAGAACCAGGAATTTCAGAAATTCGACGTCTGGTCCATTTCACACTGGAAGGATATGGCTAACTGCCAACAAAAACTAGAATTCCTGGAGCAGAGTAAAAACAATGGCGACGTCCTTGGTTTCTTCATCAGTCGAAAGTTTTCTCCACAGGAAAGCAGACTTAGCAACGATGTCTTTTATCAAAGTTCATGGAATCTTCGCCATCTAGCGGAGGTTGAGAACAAAATTATCGACTGGCTCCAACAAAACCAGAAATCAAACGTGGAGATTCGGATTCAGATTAATTACAAGGGGAAGGAAATGAGACCGGAGGGATTCGTCTACTGGGTCAAATATAATTACAGAGGTGAAAACAAGGACAGAAATACCAAGGATGTCTTGAGCAATACAGTTCAAATCTACTATTTGAGCAATCTCTAATTTTTGTATACCTCTTGACGCTTGACTACAGCGTTTTAAAAACTTTATGATTACACAATTAAAAATAAATTAAAAATAAAATAGAGGAAAAATTTTAAATTTCTTTTAAAATTCCTTTCACCGTTTAGTGCATTATTTTAAGTTTTCATATTTGCAGGAGCATAAAAGACGAGGGAAATTAGAAATATCTAACGACGAATCTTTCTACGGACACAAACACCAAAGCGAATCACGTCCTTAGTCCTTGACATAGAAGAGATGAAAACCTTTTAGCGTGAAATATCATGACATTTCACGCAATATAATAGGGACAACATGACGAGATGGATTTTGGGTGTGATTTTGTGATCTGAATTTAATATACAATTTAAAGAAACGATTTCCAATTTTGCTTGAATTTTCTCCAGCTTTTAACACACTTTGATTTACGACTTGATTAATTTTTAATGTACATTATTCCTCAACTTTATTTAATATTTAAACTGGATTGAAATTATATATTATACAATTAAAATTGCCACGCTTTAACATTTTAATATTTGCGGTTTGTTTGTAAATATTCTAATTAATTTTACGTCCTTTTTCTTTCTAACAAATAACAAGTCCCCAACTCGAGATTCGAGGGAAATCTGGGGAAAGCGGCTCTTTCAGAAAAATATACACTGTAGACTTTCTGAAAGAGTCGCTTTTCGCATATGTCAATCTACACGAGTATACTCGTCACATTTCCTCGATAAGGATAAGAGTTGAGTTTTGAGTTGAGTTTTACAACAAAAAGTACACCGCATTTGTTTGTTGATGATAAACATTTTCCAATCAATTTTCCTTGAAACTTTTGAGCTCTGTTTTGTTGTTTTTTTTGTTGCACATGTGAGCAAAAATAAATTTACAACAAATAAAGATTTGAGATTTGAGAGTTGGATTTTAAAGGATGAAAATGGCTTTAGTCATAATATTTTTGTCACTAGCCAGCGGATGATACGGGTTTCCCTCTGTGTCATACAAGTCCTTAAGATAAACTCGAGCCACCTCTTGAAAACCCACCTTTGCAGTTGCTTTGCGTGCAAATGGGCTTGCACAATTTACTCCGATCAGTTTAAAACCTTAAACACACCACATAAAATAATTTCTATTCTTAAAGCTGATTCATTTTCTGTTCAAAATTCAAAAGCGTTTGTAATGGTTTTTTACAAAAACAAACAAAACAAAAACAAAAAACAGGAAAAGAATAATAATGTGTGTGGTAACCTCTTATTTTTGCAAGCTCAATGGACATTCGATACATTTGTGTCATGAGACCATTTCGACGAAATTCCGCTGCAACGACTGCTCGATTTAGCTCCATGAAATTGTCAACACGATAGTTTTCAAAAGTATTAGATTGTGCATCCAACACCCTAAATGCAGCCGTTCGTGCCTCAAATTCCCGTGAAATCTTGATGGGTTTATCAACATGTAGATTGGCATTGAGATGGGCGTCACGATCCTCTGCTTTGCGACTGCGATTGTAGGCAAGTCGTACACCTGCAATCTGCCGATAAAAATATAAAATATGCCAGAGTTTCTTTACATGAACATTTTACTTTTATGTTACAATAATAATCTTATACGTTTCCAGATTCCTTGTGAACGGCCATAAAACTGAGTCCCTGATTGAGGAACCGAGTCCAGATTCTTTCGTGGTCCTTGATGAGGTCGTCCGAATATCCCGTGAGTTTACAAACAGGCTCATCTGGGAAAAAATGAAGACGGAGGAAGGCTGACAGAGCCAGTGCATCGTCTGGTTTGACTAGGCGAAATTCAAACTCGTTCCAATTTCCTTCAATTTCCTTTCCCGTCATTTGATATTTTAAAAAATTTGGAATATCAAATGTGGTCAGAAATGAGCAATCAAATACCAAATATATTTAAAATTGCAATTAATAATTTAGAATATCCTGACACGAGTATACTCGTAGAGACAGAAAGATGGGAGATGGGAGCAGATTTAACAAACAGATGAATCTTTTATGGAATGCTACTCAGTCAGCTGTCTAGGATGAATACAAAGTATTCATCATAAAGCATCTGATCTCCCTTGATGCATCTCTGTTGAATAAGGAATGAAATCAAGGTTAACTTCTCAAGATGAATGATCAAGAATCAAGACGTAAGCAAATCAGATCAGATGCTATTGTAAATAGGATATGATCTGTACATTGTACATGTGAATGACCGAGCGTTGTTTCCAACAGTGGAAATACCTGAACAACCTAACAACAAGGAACAAGGAAAGTGAACAGTTGCATCTGCATCAACATTCAATATCAAATTTTTACAATTTACAGCGCTACTGTAGAATACTGTACATTAAATCCTTGAACCCTTGAACCTTTCATTTCAATAAGCTCTTGCGTCACCTTCAACCGCGACAATGACAATGCTGTGAGGCGAATGCTGTGATCTGTGATCCAATTAATTTTTAAGTAAAATTCAAAATTCCTAAAACGACAAATATTTTTTCTGGAATTCGGAACCCCCTTTGTGAATTTTTAATACAGATATTATATTATATTTTTATTCCACTCAATTTTCTGTTCTTTGCTGTTTTTTACAAAAGTAAATTGTATACAATTTTTTGGTTTGTGTAAAATGCAAAATGCAAAATTTACGTAAATGTACTTGAATCAAGCGGATGCGGGAGGGCTTGCGTAAAATGTTGCCCCTTTTCTTTTATAAACGAATAGGTAGTCAATACATACATATATAATCATTAACCAGGCATGGACAACCTCTCTGGGATCAAGTCAAAGACGGAGATTCTGTAGACTCGAGCCTCGAGACTAGAGTTCGATTCCCACCGAGGTCACATTCAAAATGAACTGTTTTTGTTTGCCAACTTTTTATGTTCCTTTTACATAAGTTTTAGCATACAAGTACCCAGCAACCCCGGGTTTTTATGTCAGAATGTCAGATTTTCCCCAAAATTCCGGATTTTCTCACATTTTAACACTTTTTTCGGCATGTAAAAATCCAGAAAACCGGGTGGTCAGGTATATGATAAAAATTATGGAAAAGCAAGATAAAAAGTCAAAAGCTAACAAAATAAGCTTCACCTTTGATTTGACCGCCCGGTGGGAATCGAACTCAGGTCCAATCAATGTGATTTTCTGCATTCGGTCTCGATAGGTTCTCAATTGTCAACGCCTGATCAAAATCATTAAAGTTGTACATGTGCTGCCAATGACAAATGACCATTTCAACAGCTTCGGGATTCGGGTTGTTTGGGGTCGGGTCCAAGACCATCATCAAAACTGGCCATTGTAATTTCATACACCTCCTTCCAAGTTTCCAGGGTTTGTGCCAATGTTTTTTGTTTTTCTTCAATCCCTGTGATCCATTGGAGAGATTTCAAAGTTTCTTTATGGTTTTCTCCGAGAATTTCCCTCCTCGCCTCATAAACCTCGTTGAATAATTTGGCCGCCTCTTGAAATTGATCCATTTGGTACAAAATTACAGCCCTGTTCTGTTTCGTTTTCAGAACGTGTTCATTTAGACCACCCAGAATTTCAGCTCGGTCCTTTTCGAATCCTTGCAGCATTTCTAGCGCCTTGGGGGAATCTCCTTGTTCAAAGTGGAGCTGGGCGATGGAGTTTTGAGTTTTGATAGTTTCCGGATGATTTTCTCCACAAATGTTTGTCTGTTGTCTTAAAACTTGTTGAAAAATATGGAGGGACTCTGCATGTTTCTTCTGTTGTCGTAACACTTCGGCAATGTTGTACTTTGTCTGAATCGTCTGTGGGTGGTCCGGACCGGAATTTCTCTTTCTAGTTTCATGCACGTTTTTGTAAATCTCGAGAGCTTCTTCTAATTTTTCTGGTCCAGTTTGTTCCAATGATTTGGCAATCCATTCCAGAATGTTCACCGTGTGTGGGTGGTTTTCTCCAAGGATGTCTTTCTGTTTTGCATGGATGTCTTTAAAAGTTTTGGCGGCTTCTCTAAATTTCCCCAAGTGATACAGGACGGCGGCTTTGTTCTGCTTTGTAATGAGAGAATCTTTTGGTGATCCGGATTCGGACACACGGTTTTAATTTCAGTTACATTTGTTTTTTGTTTTTGGTTTTGTTTCTTTTCAATGGCTGCATACAGAGCCAAGGCTTTTGAGAAGTTGCCGAGTTCCGTGTGGATTTGTGCCATTTGATCTTGAATCACAAGAGTCTGGGGATGATTTTCCTCTTGGTTTTTAATGCGGTGAGCCAAAACTAGCTGAAACCAGAAAAGAGCCGCTTGACTTTTTCCCTGCGTTCGTAAGATGAAGGCAATGTTGAGTTTTATCTCGATCGTGTCGGAATGATCCGTACCGAAATCCGGAGTAATTTCCTTCTTTCCCAGGTTTTCTTTGAATAGACAGAGCGACTCCTCGAGCCTTCCGAGATTTTGTAAATTCAGGGCGATTTGATGTTCCGAGTCCAGCGTCTTTTCATGTTGTTCACCCAACAACTCGTTGTATTTACCATGGACTTTTTGCCACACATCCAGTGACTCTAAATAGCGACCCGCCTCCCACAAAGCCCACCCAAATTCATCCATAAAATCCAGGAATTCTTCAGGCAAATTAACAAACGGATTGTTCACAATTTGATGGATGTTGAGAAAAATATCGCTACTTTTACACTTCTCCAGCTTCTCCAGATTTTCCAGATGTTCCAGAATTCCACCACATTTGTCCGCGAGGTTCATCAAAACTTTTGTACAATGTGCGTCCTCGCATGTTTTGAAGTACTGGAGAATCTCGAACTGGAGTGTTCGATGGATTTTAAAGTATATGGAAAAATCCTTGTCATTGTCATTGGCATTTACTGTCATTTTTATCAGCGAGTATTTTTCCAGCAGTTTTAAGGCTCCACCAAATTTTTCATCTTGGATTTCAGGAACAAGATGACGGAGGAAAGACACGGGGATTTTGTCAGCGTAGAGAAAAGAGAGAATCTCCAGGATTTTTTCACGGCCTTTTCTCCACCGTCCAAATCAAACAACTTGCGAAGTCACATTCCACGTGATATGAACGGTGGCTGTGGCCGAGGATTCCAGATCCGGATCAGGATTCGGTGGAAACTCTTCGAGGAATTCTGATTTCTTCATGCTGGTTTTGAACTCTTGGACGTAGTCATTGATTTGATAGGATTTTCCAAGGATTTTTCTCAATCCTTTCTCTTGTTTGATGTAGGCGACGGCCTGTTGAAGAGCATGCGGAAGTCCACCGATCAACTGGGTGAATTCTCTCGACTCCTGTCGGAATTCTGGAGAATCGGGAATTTCCAGGTGCGTCAAGATGAACTCAAGACTGTCGTTTTCAGTCAACACGCACAAAGGAAGAATCTGGATTTTTTCATGGCAGGATTTCCACTCGTGGTTTCTCGAGGTGGTCAAAATCAGAGGTTTTTTCAAATCGGGATGAATTCCATAGGGAAAGAAGTTCTGACAACTTTGAAAGTCTTCTACATTGTCAAAAACAATCAAATTGGATTGTCCACCCTCACAAATTTTGTTGTAGATGTCTCCAACTATTTCTACAATTTCTCTGGGTTTTCCTTTTGAATCTTGTACAGGGATTCCGAGTTCATCCGCATCCGCCAACTGGAGAAAGGAATTCCTCGTGGAATTTTCACTCTCCGCCTCAATCCAAATTATGTTGTTGTAGAATTGTCCATATTTCATTAGGTATTTTCGAACTGTCTCAGTTTTTCCAATTCCATCCGGACCACCCACGCTGACAATTTTTAGCTCGTTTAGCTCATTCTGGGACGAAATAGATAGAAAATTCGGCTCTTTTGAATTGAATTTTGGCACACTTTGATCACTCTTTATCTTTATACTTAGGTTGTCATGGAGTTGGGTGAGGAAATTTTCTCTGCCGCAGAATGGCGATGACTCAAACTCGATGGGATTTGGAATGTTGAACCGAATTCCAATTCCAATTTCATTGTCTAAAATTGATTCGCACAAATCTTTCAGTTTTCCAGTTTTTCTGCACGCCTTAATAAAGTTGTGGACTTTGGACATTTTTTGAACCAACTGGTACAGTTTTTCCTTTTTTGGAAAATTTTCTGGTGGAGTAGTCTGAAAAATTCATGAAATTTAACACACATTTAAACCGTTTTTACGCCAAAACTTCAAGACTCACGACACTGAGCATTGAGCAGTCTTGAGTCTTGAGATGGAATAAAATTATGCAATAAATTTTGACTCACAACAACTGCATTTTGATCATCAGTATCAAAATCCCACTCGAAAGAAACTTGATCTTCATCTTGTTTTGGATTTGGACTCTCATGTTCAGTTTTGTCACACAAATCCAATGGATACTCGCCGATTAAATTCGCCAGACCTAATTCCTCCAGTCCAGCATTCAACAAGTCAACAACCAAATTAGAATTAGAATCCGAATCAAACTCCAAATCCGAATCCATGTTGCAAATTCCTCCTTTGAAATTTGAACATAACAAATACTTTGAAAAATTAAACTCGGGCACAACAAGCAAAACCATTTCAATTTTCAATATCCAGTATTTTTTTCTAAACTGTTTACTGTTTACTCTTTACTCTTTAAAGTTTAAACTACAAGTACAACTGGGAGTAGAAAGAAGAAAGAAAGTAAAATGAACCGTATTTTTTATGCACCTTACCTTTCCTCAATTTATTAGTTAGGTTAACACTGCCTAAATTTTTTACCTTAAATCTTGAAAGATTTCACCTTGACTAAATCACGGTTTTATATTGCGTAAGCTAAATTCCATGTGTGAAATGGAAATAGGATAAAACAGCAGCTCCAGTCAAAACTTCAAGCTCAAAGCTCAAAGCTCAGTGACTCTCGCACAATTGAATATTTAATACCGAAATTATATACGGATAAAATCAACTCACTCGAGACTCGAGACTCGTGATTCGCAAATACCTGTGCAGTTTGCAGCTACCGCAATCAAAGTAATAAAAAACCGAACCGTTCCTTTCAAGTGTTTTTGTCTGTAGCATTTTACCTGCGAGAATTTAAAGGACTTTTTGTTAGCTATAAAAATATTACAGGCGCAATACAAAATACAAAATGCAACAGAAAACACAAGACACAAATTATAAATCTCCCGTTCAAACTTGAACGGAATTCAAAACAAAAACAAAAGACACACAAAATGTTACGCCTTCTCCATCAACAGTTCAATTTGCTCTTGGCCGAATTTTGGATTTTGCTTTTGAGATTTGAGATTTGAGTCAGATCCGCATCAACACAAAACACAAACTTGAACTTGAACAATGAATTGAGACCAAACTGATTGTATGTAAGTAATGAATTTTCAAATGAATTACAGGGCTTAAACATGGAATTTTTATCCATCCAAAAGAAGAGTGAATGAGATGAGTTTTGGCAAAGAGAGTAAAATAACAAATGTTGCATTTAAAATATGAACAGCATTAAAATGCAGCATTGCGTCATTTTCAAAGTCCACTGTTTACATGAAGTCTTCTAGTTATTTTTGCTGCTCCTGTTTGGTTTTGCTGTTGGATATATTTTCCGAGTCTTTGTTGTTCTCCGCTGGCTTGACATTTTCATTTATTTAGTCATTTTTCCACATCAAAAAATTAATGGAGAGTCTCAAGTCTAATATATATGGACAAGAAACTGGGAAATTCCTGTACTCGTTCGGCTGTACACTGATGGGCATTTATTTATAAAGCATAAGACATAATAATATAATATAGGAACGTATAGTAATATTATTATTACAATTACGACCCAAGTTTAACGCTTAACGATTAATAGAACATGACAAGAACTGTGACGGTATTGTCAACGACTGAGTGTAGAAAACCCAAGGGTGTCTCGTTTGAGTCCTTGAAGAATCCACCCGCAATCAAATTGAGCGGTCGAAAAGACTTGAGTCGAAGTCTCAACTCACTCTCCTTCTTTCGTTGATCAGGTTGATTCCCCATCTGGTTTTTGTTGACCTTTGACCCCATGACCTCGGTGCCATCAGCCGCAAGTTTCAGTGAAACCCACTCTTGAGACTCAGCTCCTTTTCGGCCACCTCCTTGACTTTGACTTTGACTTTGGCTTTTTGTGCGGGCCAATTCGATAAAGCTGGATGAAATTCCTGTCGTTGCTTCAACCGCCCGGAAAAGAACAAAACCCCAAAATATTGACAATAGCACGATGTTCACCAAAGCAATCCAAAGCATCCCGCCAATTTGGCTGATCGTCTTTTCAAATCGGATCGTCATATAGTTTATGATGACGATGTTTGTGATCATCACCGTGGCGAGACCACAAGAAAGGACCGGTTTCATATAGACATTCAAATAGGCGGTAAGAACTTCCAGCTGGCGGTAGAATTTTACAAGGGTTTCTACGTCATCGCCTCGGGCGTCATTTAATGTTGACCTTGT
>JAQGBH010007218.1:0-11340 GCA_034698265.1 Sminthurinus aureus
AATGGTCGCTTGGTTGGTATCATTTTTGTTCCCAAAATATTTAATGGGTTCTTTTCTGTTCCCATGTATCTGACTGAACATTAACAATTAACATATTTTTATACTTCATGTCTGTAACTATAAGTATACACTGCCTAGTCGGGTTTTAAAATAATTCTCATGAAACATTTTTTATCCATTCAAATATTTAGGCTACTCTAGTTCTCAACTTGTAGTACTAGACTAATACTTAAGACTAATACTAGGGTCTAGTCTTGTAGTCTAGTTTCTAGTTCTTAGTGTAAATTTTTTTTGTCGTTTCTCAGTACTAAAATTCAGTAAAAAAAAAGCAATCCTTTCGAGGGAACATCTAAAGTACAAAGGAAGGCGTTTTTTTATATAAAAAATCTAGCGTTTTACCAAATTTAACTACAAATTTTATCTTTTATGTGGACTTAATTTTTTTGACAAAGAACTCAGTTAAAGGTAAGTCGTTATACTTTATTTTAGCGTAGAGTGTAGATGATTTCTTTATACATTTGTTTTATTTTAGTTTTATTGCGTGAGTGCGAATTGACCAAAATTCTCTATTAGTTGTTAGTTCTGCTCTGTGGATTATAAAACTGCAGATAGATGATTTTGTGATATTTTATAACAAATTTTAGCTTTAACTATCATTAGTTTTTTCAGCTGAATATATGGGTTTCAGTAAAGAAATAATGAATAATGTGCTTAATATTTGTAATTATTTATTTTTTAGGCTTTTCAGATATGGAATGTATAGATGTGGAGAAACAATCTCATCCAATTGTCTCTGATAAGATTGAAACTCTTGTAAATCATAATAATATTATGAATGTTGAAGACGAAGTCATTCTAATAGTACCAGATAGTGACGAGAATGTTCAAGACGAAACAATGTTGGTACAGTCAAAGACTGATTGTCTGAATGGTATTATAATTGAACAAACGGTAAGAAAATGGTAAATGATGATGATTTTTTATGTTTATTGCAATTTTAAATTAAGTCGTTCATGTATTGTATTTTGTATCCTATATATATATATTATAAATTATAATCTACATTTTTTCTAGAAGGAAAAACCTTTTAGCACTGTAAATATTCTTAAGGAAAAAGCAACAACAACAAAGGGAGCAAATACAACTTCATTTCATGATCAAATAATACCATCAGTAGCCCCTACAGATATGCTGGTGAGTTTTAAGAACTGTTAAAATGACAGCTTAAAGTAGATAACAATAATATAGTAGAATATTATACAATCAACAATGTAAAATAGCATACAATTTAAACATTGTTTACAAAAGTGTCAGTAGTCAGTAATACTAAAATCTCAATTTCAAGTTTCTAATGATTTTTTATTTTAGGAAGATTTAAAGAAGGAACTTCAAGATTCATCAACAGTTGATATTTCTAAAGAAACATCATTAGAGGAATTGAACGTTCTTCTTTTAGCACCAGGTTTAGCAGATTTGGAGAAGAATTCATTTATAAATGGTATAGCATTACAATTTAATCTTCATTTTGTTTTTATTATTCCTTATTGTTTTGAAATTATAATAATAATTGATATGTTTTATAATTTGTAAATGATTTATTATTTATTATCATTTTATTATCAACATAATATATAATTACATATTATATAAATCTTTGATAGGCTTGAAGAACTATGGCACTTACAAAACATTGGAAGAAGCAGAAAATGGTGAAGATTGCCGTATTGTACCGATGGTGAGTTTTTTTTAACTAAAAAATAGTACAGACAATAGTATTGATATTTGTGCTACATTACAGCATGTAATAGTTTATCATAGTTAATAGTTACATACACAAACAACTTTTTAAACTTGTTTTATTGTATATATTAAATATTCTTCTAATTAATACATTACATTGAAAATACATAAAAATGTATTTCTTTAATTGTGTCTTTTTTAATTAAAATAATAATAATTATTATTATTATTGCAGCAATTCACCATCCTTGATCAACAATATAGAGAAATTACAATTGGTTGGAGTAGTTATGAAATGCAAGAAGATGGAAACAATGTTAAATCTTACAAATTTGTTATTGGAAATAAAACTGTTCATATCATTGACGCACCAGATGTGAGTGGTTCTTCTAAAGATAATGAAATCCAGTTGAAAAATGTTCTTCAGCATCTACAATCTGTTAAAACACTGCATTCTGTTCTTATACTTCTAAAACCAAATATTGGTGTTAATGAAAAGATGAAGGCATACATGAATGAAATATTGTCCCATTTACATCGTGATGTTGTTAAACAAAAAGTATTCTGTTTCGTCAATACTCGTAACTACTTCTATCGTCCAGGATCTTCTCTTCAGTCACTCCAGAATATTTTTGGAGAAGATGAGGTGCCAACCAACCCAGAACAAAACAAAAATATTGTTTATTGTTTTGAGGATGAAGCTGTACTGTTCTTGGCTGCCTTAAAAAACAAAGTAACATTCAAAAGGTACATTCAAAGATAGAAAATATGTTTTAAAGATAATCTTTTGTTTTTTATAGCAATAAAACAATTTTTAAAAAAATAAATTGATTGATTTTGACTTGATAAAAAATGGAACTTCACAAAAACATAAATTATAATATTAAATACAGATCTACAATGAATTTATTTGTGGTTTTGGTTTTTTTTTTAAATTCTTCCAGTATTGAGTACAACAATTTTTCTACTTCTTGGCAACAAGCAAATCAGGAAGCAACTCGGCTCTTTCAATATTTGTCTAAACTACAACCAATAAATACTGAAAGTGTTATGACAGTCAAAGAATCTCGAGAATTAATTGAAGTTGTTCAAAAACCTTTGATTGATATTTCAAATATGATTAATGATAATATACATCGAATCGAAGGTGTTTTAGACAATCGAGATTCTACTGAGCAAGATTTTTCCAACATTTGTCCATCAATCAAAATGTTGACCTTTGAAGAATTACCTTATTACAGAACAGTGTGTATGTCATCTACCTGTACAATCCCAGAAATTGAAAGCTCCAGATATGATGGACAAAGCAAATTTTATAGAAATGTTTGTCATGATAAATGCAGAGTTTACAATCATCGTCTTTTAGTATGTTGTTCATGTTTTGATTGGACATTAGCATGTAAATATTGTGGATGTAAATCCTCTGAACATGCACTTGTTAATTTTGGAACTGCAATTAAGGAAAAGGAATTTAAATTGGTTTCAGATGAATTACGATCCAAGAAAGCTAAAGTAGAAGAAGATAAAGTAGTTGCTGAAGATGTTCGACGAGGTCTTGAATCCCTGTATCATGAACAGACAAAAATTTTGAACATTGTTGCTCTCCTTACTAAGTTCTTACAGAAAAATGTTCAAACTGGTGATAAAATTCAAGATTACATCAAACTACTATTAAATGAAAGAAAACAAAAGGAAATGGATGGTATTTTTGATAAAAAGGTGGAAAATCTTGAAAATATGCTGTCCAATTATCTTCATTACATGGATAAGACTGATAAAGAACTTCAATCAAAAGTTGAAATTAAAACCGTGGCAGATGTTTTACATGTCCTTGAATCCTTATGCCCTTTAACATATATGGGTAAGTAGCACACACTATTATGTTGTGAGTATAATAATGTTATGATAATAATAATAATTAATATTGTTCTTTTGGTATATTTTGTGATAATAAGTCAAAATATTTTGCACAATATTTAAAACATGAAGTAAATTAAGTCAAGAAACCTGTATTTTATTCTGCAGGTGAATCCATTAAAAGTCTAGTTCTTCAAGCAAGCTCGAAAAAGAATGTGAAATTTCAACTCAATTTAATAAACTCTCCGTCAAGGGACCAATTAAATGGCAATGCCGAACATCGTGAAACAGCAGATGCAAATGGAATTTTCGTCCGAATTTGGAAATTTGGGAAACGTCGGTGAGTGGACATTTTTATTTTTATTTTTTTCTGAAATGAAATGTATTGTAGGTATATTTATAGTTTGGCTTGTAATTTTATTCGTCTTAAACTTTAACATGCCTGTTTAATGTATGACATTTTAACATTTTATATCCTTTACACACCAACAAAAATGATGTAATTTTCTTTCTATGTAGTGCTGCTAAAGCATTTGGAGGATATTTTGGATCAAAACAGGAAACAGATTCAAATGGTCAAATTAGTCAAATCAGTAACTTGACTGCTGATATTACAGAAGAAGAACAGGAGCATCATGGAGGGAAAAGGATTAAACTGGGAGTCGACTAAGTTTTTTCAGTTTTTGATGCGTAAAATGTTGAGTATAATATTTTTTATATGAATTTAGGCTTTATGTATGGCTGTATATATGTAATTTTATTTGCTTATTCATTGCCTTTTGTTATTATTGCAAAAGGGTCGAATTTAATTAATGAGATCAAAAGTTTGTTTTTGTTAATATGACTTTTGTCAGAGATCAGAGATGCATAATTTTTTTTAACACATAACTTTACTTTATTGATAGCATTTAAAAGAAATCCTGTGTGTGTCAAATATTAATGTTAAGATTTGACGGTTTTGTTCCAATGTTCATAAGTGGTACTGACTGTAATGGAATATTAAGCAACAAGTACATTATACATAACATTTTTTATTCATACCATGATGTAAAATATTCAAGCGTTTCCACTCCCTTGTGTGTGTGGAAGGTGTAAATGACTTGACATAAGTTTACCATGTTATAAAAGAATTTTAACTTTTCAAATTTTAAAAAATTACATGTACATAACACCCTTTTGTATTTTTTCCCCTTTTTTGACTCGAGATATGCTTGTTTTGTTTTACAAGGAATATACGATTTGACTTTTATATGTTTTTTGTTGGGTCAAAAATCCATTGGCCTAGGACTTGTAAAAAATATTTACCCGTTTTTTGATGCAGTACTAAATATTTTTATCATTGAATTTATTCTCGTATTATTCCTGGTCAATATTTCTCAGTGTTTTGTTTGCAGAATTTTGTCAAAAACCAAAAATAACTTTTCAATAGGCAACTAAATGGTACATGCCAAAATTTGTTTTTATTGCTTTTCTGTTTAATATTATTTTCTTTAAAAGGGACCAAATAAAAGGTTATTATGAAGAAACCAAGTTATTAATGGAGTTCTTTACATTTATTGGATTTAAAACTGGGTATTTTGAGTTTTCAGTGTCAGTGACTTGATTCAGAATTTATGGCCTGTAAATAAGAACATTAATATTTCTTCAGTTCAAATCCCCAGTTGTACATCGGGTACAAGTTGAGTATCAAGTTTTGGAAAACTGACATGAAAACTGAGAACTCGACATGTGTGCGTCTTTGACTTTTTTCGTAAATCTGTTAATGTATTTTCTTAAATAGTTATCATGCCTAAGACTACAGGAAATGTAGAATTTAGTAGGATAAATTTCTTCACCACAGTTCCCACATAGCCCCAGAAACAAATTCCAGAATGTTTACAAACATGAAAATTTTGAAAAAAATTGGCTCGTGGTTCTCGATTTTTTTCTGCGGTTGCCTGGATTTGTAATGGACTTTGGCTCATAGCGTTGGACTACTTATAAACCAGCACTAACTATACACTAAAAAAGTTTTACGTATTTTGTCAATGTCCCGAAAAATTAAGGACGAAAAACGCAACTCTTGATTTCAGTCAAACGTCCTAAAAAGTTTCATGCATTTTTACCTTAAGATTTTTGGACTCAAATTGCTGCCATTTCCAAACCAAGCAATCAAATTAGATGCCACTTTGCACACAACCTATTGACACTTGTTCCTCTCATGTGCAGACAAAATCTTGTCTCTAGCTTATCTCTTTCATAGTCGGTCGCATTACATATTGATCCAGGTGGTATACTGAATAAATTATAGCATCTTAAATGATGTTGATAACTGATAATTTTATTAATGACTAAGTCGTTATTACTCTGAATAATAACGACTAATAACAACTTAGTCATTAATAAGTTATCAGTTATCAACATAATTTAAGATGCTTGCTAGTCTTGAGATGGAGAGAGAACATGATGTTGGTTTTGCAAGCTTTCTGTACATTAAAGATATATTAACGTTAGCTCTATTATGATAATATATTTTGAAATTAATATCTAAAGTAGGTATTTGTCCATATCCCCAAATGTTTGTTTATGTACAATTGCACACAATAATATTAAAACGCGGTTTGATGAGAAACTAAAAATATAACCTTTTTTAAGAGCGTATACTGGGCGTATACAAAAAAAAATGTCCGAACCGAAAATGCAAAAACAGATTTCAAAGGTACTTTTATAATAGGCTCTTAATATTTACAATTTCTGATGGAGTCAGGAAGGATAAGACGGAAAGTTCCAATCAATCAAAAGAGAAAAGAGTAAATATATAATGTATACTGTATACATAATATGAACAGTAGTAGCATGTTTTTGAGATATTGTAGTACACAAGCACTATACATTCATTCAAAATAACGTTAATGTCCTATATTCTATTTTATGTACATACCTTATATACATATATACATTATTACTGTGTCTCATTGAAAGTTTCTGTAGATTATACTAGTAGTAATATGTACCATTCAACATAAAGACAGGGTGGTAGTATTTCTATTGTACAGTTAGAATGTAGCCCAAGTAAAGGCGTCTTGTCTCATTAGTTTAGAATTGTTTTTGGATGGATAATATAGGTTGGACTATATAGGAACTCGAGAATTTTATTTTACATTACATAGTATAGGAATGTATAAGTGTGTACTCATAACATGTGGGTTTTCAAAAGGATTGTGAATATAGACGGGTGTCGAAGTTAAAAACCTTTGGAAGTATAAACCAAAAACAAGAATTTTTTTCTGACTCTACAAGTTGCAAAATCTAAATATAAACTGTTTTCTTGTAGTTGTTGTTTTAAAAGTGTTAACGCACTATGTAATATACTCAAAACCTACAACTGTTTCCCATTGCTATGTCACAGTTTCTACAAAATTACTTGCATGTATTTATAAGTGACAAAAAGTGCTCTACCGTGTTACATAATATTGATATTATAATAAGATTTTAATTTAATTTTAACTGCGTTTTACATGTATGAATACTGAAAATTGAAATCACTATAAATAACATTGAATTTTAGATTTGACACTTTGTTTTTCTTTTGGAAAGCAGTTTACCATATAACAATGTGTATTTAAAACATGCCTGATTTAAAGAAACATATTTCGTATAGTGTATTTAATCTAAATCCCCTAAACTATTATAGTTATTTCATAAAATATCCTATATAATCTCACCCGTTCCATTTTCAGTAAACCAAAATCAGAAGTACACACACATGTGAAGCAATCATCACATTCATCTATGAGTGTGTATGTACATTACCTTTTTAAAAAATCTCAAATCCAATAAAAACATAAAATAGAATACACTCTACATCAACTGGAGACTATAATATGGAAGAAATGAAAATAGAAGAACCTTTGCAAAGGCCCAAGGGTGAGGATATTTATTTTCAGCATAATATATATATATTGTATTCTCTGTTCCATAATCCATTACTGATGTACTACGAAATCTATCATTTATATAGTACGTCCGTTATAAGTTATTATTGACACTGGTTTATTTGTGTGATTTTTAGGGTTTGGAACTCGCCATACTTTAATGGTATTGGGATTCATTGGTTTTGGGGCTAGTTATGCTTTACGATTTAATCTTAGCTTAGCAATAGTTGCAATGGTCAAACATAAAAATGGTGAAGATTTTAGTGATCAAAACACAAATACTTCACTGATCAGTAGCATTAGTAAACAACAAGACGCTTGTCCACATCTCAAACCTCTAAACGATACAATGACAGCAGTATCGATCGATGAAGGCGAGTTTGAATGGGATGAAGCAGAACAGGGTAACAGACAATATAGATTTGACATTAAAAATTGGCATTTGATTTAGATGAAAGGAACAGAAATTTGACAAAAATAAACATTGTAAAAACATTGTATACATAGTTTTTTTCTATATTCGAAAGGTATTATTTTGGGGTCCTTTTTTTGGGGATATTTTCTAACTCAGCTACCAGGTACTTCTAAATTCCTACGATGTATTGTGCATTAATCTATAATTTACTAATTTATTTTTGTTGTTGCAAATCCTCAACTATGGTATATGATATATATGTTCATATTACAGGTGGAGTATTGGCTGCAAAGTATGGAGGAAAACACCCATTAGGATTCGGCCTTCTCCTAACTGCCATATTTGCTTTGTTCACTCCAGTGGCAGCAAGAACTCATAAATATGCTCTTATTTTTGTTCGATTTGTTCAAGGTTTGGGAGAAGGTAAAATTTGCTCTAAAATAAAATTAGTTCCATCATGATCCCATTGGCTATCCTATAATGTCTCAGAAACTTACATTCAATTTCATAATATATAATAAATACATATTATGCTACTCTTCCTTTATACATATGCAAACTTTTATTTTTTTAACAGGACTGACTACCCCTTCAATGCACGCAATCATAGGTTTTTATTTTGAGCCCAGAAATCTACCACGATATAATAGATCTTTGTTAGATTTTTGTCGCTTATTCCATGTTTCAAATCTTTCTTTCTCTATTATTAATAGGACAGTGGGCGATACCTTCGGAAAGAAGCATCATGGGCTCCGTAATATACGCAGGTCCAGTTTGGGATAAAATCCTAACCCCTAATAAAATCCGTATCCGATGGCGTCAGAATCTGAGTCATGCTCTAGAGAAAAGGCTATTACTCTGGCTAAGAGAAATGGCTATTTCTCTGGCTAAGAGAAATGACTATTACTCTGGCTAAGAGAAAAGGCTATTTCTCTGGCTAAGAGAAATGGCTATTTCTCTGGCTAAGAGAAAAGGCTACTACTCTGGCTAAGAGAAAATACTGTTATTTGGGCTACGAAAAATAACAATGGTTCTGGGTAAGAGAACAAATACATCACATGAACTCTGATTATTCAGCATTTGAAAACCTTTAGAATTTGACGACCGACGGATAGGATTTTGTATTTAGGGTTTTGTTTTTGCCCGTCATTAGACGGGCGTGTTTACTTGTCCTACAATACAATGCATTGAAAATTAAGAGATTTAAACATTCAAAGATATTTGAATGAACGGAATTTTTCTTCATTTTCCAGGTTGCCAATTTGGAACGGCATTAACCATGATAATTACTGGATATCTGATTCATTTCAATGCTTTGAATGACGGCTGGGCTTCCGTTTTTTATTTCACTGGCATTTTTACGATTATATGGTTTATTTTTTGGTGCATTTTGGTCTATAACTCCCCTGCTGTTCACCCTAGAATTACCACTGAAGAGAAAATTTATATCCAAAACTCCATTGGTAATCTGCCATCATCCAAACTGGAAACACCGTGGGTAGAAATTTTTACTTCTCTTCCATTTTGGGCTATCGTCGTTGGACACACTGGTAAATTTATAACGTTTCTAGCATATATAAATCTTTTACCATTTTCTCTATATATAAGACTTTGAGCATAAATTTCATTAATATTGGCATAAAATGTAGAATAATAAAGTAGTTATTTGTTGCTCACAGGACATGCGTATGGTTTATACACTCTGCTTACGGAGCTTCCTACTTATTTGAAAACCATTTTACATTTTGATATTAAACAGGTATAAATACAATAATGGCTTGAATATAATACATCTATAAAAGTAACAAATATTGATGTAAAATAAGAACTATTATTACTATTGATATTGTAAATATTATGTTATTCTTATATTCTTATTTAGAATTCATGGCTAAGTGCAATTCCGTACCTCCTAATGTGGGCAATTTCCATTGCCTGTACACAGACGATTGACTATTTAATTTCTCGTAAAATTGTAAAAACAGTTTCGGCCAGAAAAGTATGTCAGTTTATTTCCCAAGTTGGTCCAGCCATTCTCCTTCTTTTTGCATCTGTATCTGGATGTCAACGAGAATTAACTGTGGTCTTACTAACATTAGCTGTTGGAGTAAACGGCATCGTTTATGGAGGTAAATTAATACTACGCTAATATCTTACTTCTTACTTAGATAGGATTCCAAGAACAGGCTGGAATTTGATGAAACTGTCATGCTCCTATATATATATATATGCTTCCCTTTTTTAAATTAGGTGGTAACTCGTAAAACATTTAATGTTGTTTTATTTTTTACTTGTTTAGGTTATGTAGTTAATCATGTTGATCTCTCTTCTAATCATAGGTGAGAAGTTGTGTTAAATAACATGCTATACACAATATACCTAATATATATTATTACGATAATGGTTTATTATCGGTTTTTGTGCACAGGTGTTAAAATAAAATAAAAATGCAAGAATAATAGTTTCACATTTTATAATTATTTTGGAAAAAACAGTGGCATACTGATGGGAATAACTAACACTTTTGCGAATTTAACTGGATTTATCGCCCCTGCAGTGGCTGGAGCTCTAATTAAAAATAATGCAACTTTAGGCAGATGGAAAATCGTTTTTGGTAAAAAATCTTGACTTTCCCTTGAAATTTGAATATTTTCAACAACAAAAAAATAAAACTTACGTAAAGTACATCAATATAGGTTGTCATTATTCAGTTTTTCTGCCAGTATATACTTTACATAAAATCTACTTATTCAATACTCTGATGGACAATATTTTTTATACATTGGAAATTTCTAGGTATATCAGCGGCGATATACTGCTTGGGAGCACTGTTTTTTATTTTCTTTGCTCAGGCTACAGAACAATCATGGAATAGAGGGAAGCCGAAACAAGACAAAGAGACAGGAAAAACTATTACTGAAAAGTGACGCAAAGAGTTTAAAATGTTTAATGATGATTACATTTAAGTAGGAACGAAATTCTCTTCTTTTTTTGACTCTGCAACACATTATCATGAATTGTGTTTGCTTTCTTTTACAACTCTTTTTAAATTACGACATTAAAATAATTTTAGCATTTCCTTTCGATTGCTTACATGAAAAATATTAAATGATTTCATATTATGACGACTTAAAATATTATACGCTTGTACAATTTCGACAATGCACACATGCGGCAATATGCACTAAATGTTATACTATGAATATTTATACAATTTATTATCATGCTTTTAATGAAGATTTAAAAATGTATGTCATTGATGTAATGAGCATCATATTTATTATATAAACTGACAGAGTTCAAAGTATTGCAGGTCTGTACTTCAGCTTCATTTTATTATTATTGGCGTGTTAGAAAAGTAAATTTGTCTTGCTTACATATATCCTTGAAATTTCAAACGATTTGCACGACAAA
>JAQGBH010007219.1:0-11339 GCA_034698265.1 Sminthurinus aureus
AAATACCCGCGCATTCGGGAAAATGACCCACATATTCGTTATCAGCATGTCAAAATCTGTCGAATGGTGTAGGTTTCGTTTAGATCCGCCACTAGTCACTGAAAAAGTTGCATTGTAAGAGCTAGTGTGTAAATATTAAATATGGGATACATGAATACTCAATACACAACATGCCATATACGCACCATACGCATTTCATAACTACTAAATACAAATGTTTGTATTTTCACTCTCTTCCTCGTTTGCTTAGAGCTTGGAGATAACAGTACATAATTAAATGATATCTATATTATGTACCCATGTTCCTATGCCCAATACCTAAGCTCATAATGGATAATAGATAATATAGATGGACAAAAAACAAAGACAAAAATTTACATACTACATACATGTATTTATGATATTTGAGCTGCTGTTATCTGTACGTTCAATAACCTGTTATACGAGGTTTTGTCTCCATTGTCATATTGTTCATTTCCCATATGTGTACATATTTGAGTATCTGTAAAGTCGGCTATTTTCTGATTGGTATATTTCCACGTTATATTATAGATTATAGTAATAGCTTTGCTTTCCTAGTAGTCAACAGATTATTATTACTGATGAAAAAGGAAAAATAGTTGTCACATGTTTTGTTTTGCCCCATGTCACACCACTTACTACATAACATGCATATTTATTAGGTAAATATATGTCACATAAAATAATGTGAGTAACTTGTACCGTTTGTTTCTCCATATGTATTTTACTTTTTAGGAGCAGAACACTGACGACAAAACCTGAAATCTACTTTCATGTGTTCTTCACAAATACACAATGATATATCTGGTATCTGGGTGAGACGAAGATATGAGATAAGTAGCCGATATAGTGAAGCAGAAAATGTAGTTAGTTAGTATATCTTGTTTTGCTCTCAAAGTTCAACACAAAAAATAAGTTTGTTTAAAAAATTGAAATAATTACCGAATAAAACTACAAGCTACACATGACAAAAAATCAGGGCATAAATAATATTATAATAAGTTAAATATATGTAAAATGTAATCCCAATTACGAAAATGCATTGGCCATTTTGAAAAGTCAAAACTTACGCGAATACTTTATCACTAAAATGAAAATTTTCTGAAACTTAAGTCCAATCATTGCAGATGACAACAACTTAAATAAATCATAAACGTAAACAAATAAAACTGTAAACTTGAAATAGAACATAAATTAAAATTTATCAACCTACAAACTACATGTGCTTTTTTTCTAAAAGGCGGCCAGAACTATTGGGTATATATGTATTGTAATGGAAATAATGATAGTGAAACACCGCAACCTCTGGAATATTTCCACAACAGTAAAACAATAGTATTTATATTTCCGTATTGTCAATATATTTCTAGTACAAGTTTAGTTGTAATACACACAGGCAACAAACAAACCCACGTTTGCCTGTTTATTACACGTGTATCGTTCATTACATTTTTCTTCCTCATTTTACATGGTGTATTTTTAGACAGGTTCTAAAATAGTTCTTTCACTTTTTTTTCTACCTACGAACACATAATATAGTGTTTAGTAAACACTGTTTACATATATGATTAATTATAAACACTTTTCCCATACTTGATTAAAAATATTATAATCGCTCAATGTATTAGGATCTTGTAAACTGTAAACATCAGTTGCTCTTTGATTAGTAGAACCGCCTGTTTCATAATAATATTACCTGGGATGATGTAAATGTACCCATACATAAAGTTATTTAGTAAATACATATTTACAAATCACTCATAAATATTTTGAAATATTATATTATGTAAATGTTTTTATTGTATATTAATAGTTTGGAGTTTTTAAAAAAAACAAAGCAAAACACAAAACGAGCCTGCAGTATGTAGCATGTATAAGAGATGCCCAGCAAAGTTTAGTTTAACAATGAACAATATTATAGTAAAATATAATTTTATAGTTTGAGGAACAAAAATTAAATGTTATCATCTATTGTAGATGCAAGGAAAAACATTGGTTCTTTCGATATTTGGCTTGATGATTTAGTTCAATATAATATACTATGCATTTCGAGCACCAGTGCTAGTATAGTAAGTAGTCTATCGTCTATATTATACTATAATATACATAGTATTATTACATGTATCACATTTTTTTCTGTTTTATCCTTACATTGCAAAATGTAAGTATTAATTATATCCCTACAACAAGTAATAAGTGTATACATTAAATGTGTAGTTAACGATTACATGACTTTCACAAATATTAAGTACCAAAATCAACAACATAACATATGGTATATACTATTAAGTATTCATTACTTTTTCTGCATCCTACTGAAAACATGTACATGTTCGTTTGTTTGTTTTATTCGTCTCGATTTTTGTGTAATGAGATGATTCTTTTTTTTAGGGCAAGAGACAATATATAATTAATAATAATCTATAACATGATCTATAATCTTTACGCTTTGCATTGACGATTTGGTAACATTACACCTTTAAACTATATTGTATCTTTTACTCCATTGACACATAATAAGACCTATAAACGAAAATCTCAGATTTTCTAAAAAATATATATTTGTCCCTTTTTCAACAAGAGACCTTTGTTTTGAGTAAGTTCACTATTTTTTGTTCATTTTCTTTCTGTATCATGGCCGACTACAAGGAATAGTAACAATTAAAGGCCAAAAATCTTCTAATCAGTAACGATATTATATTAACAAAAAATTTAACAGTTTGAGTACAATTTAGTTTGTAACACATACATTTGTATATATAATTTGTATATTAGTTGCATTGTCTACGACTATACGTTAGAAGTACAACCACCGAAGAAATTTTAATAACACACAAATGCGCAATGGAAAAAAATAAATACATATACATGGTGGATTTCAATTAGAAAATAATATAGACATAATATACGTCAAACTTACATAAACAAATGTACAATGATGTATTAGTGCTTCTTGTTTCTTTTCATGTTTAACTGAGTACCTATTCAATATTAGTAGTAGTAGTAGTAGTAGTAGCTAATATATCATTATCTACAGATATTATAGTTATTATAATATCTTTCCAATTACGTGGTTCCTTTATACAATCTATTGAAAGATTCTCGTTCTCTCATTGCATTAAGTATTTTATAAATACTTGGATTTTTAGATAAACTTTGATATTATATTATTTAAGAATACTTGCTTAAGAATTGTTTATGGAAATCCGCAAATTTATTTAACATGCTCTTCAGTTTTTCGGGTTGAGGAAGAATAGTAGTTCTATAATAATAATGAAATATAAACATATTATATTATAATCATAAAAATAAAAAATAAATGCCAGAAAATGAATTACGATGAAGTGTGTCATGTGTCATGTAGAATATAATAGAGAATAGTTTGAACCATTTTGAACATTTAAATTTTTTACCTGAAATGATAGGTTCCAGGCATTTGGCCAAATCCTGAGCCAGGTACAATGCAAATTCCAGCATTTTCTAACAATTCAAAAGCATAAAAAACATCTGGGGCTTGCCCTTTTGCTTTGGCAGCTTCAATTGCTTTTGGTGGAAGTGAAATCTAAGGGGAATCAAAAAAATAAGAAATATATCAACATGTTTGGATATAATTTATAAATACTAAGGAGTAAATAGTTATTAAATTAAAAATTAAGTTATTCAACCAAAACTTTACTATTCTATGGAATAATTCTCACTTTACATATTATATATTTAAAAAACAACAAAAAAAAAAATCATTCATACCTGAGGGAAAGCATACATAGCGCCCTGAACAGTGTTGCATTTAAAGCCAGGAAAAGTATTAAATGTATCAGCAACCATTTTTGCCCTGTCTTTCAATGATGAAAGAATTGCTGTTTTTTCTTTAATGAATAGATCATATGATGGATCCCCTGGGCTGGGTGGATTAACCACACAATCCATAGTTGATTGACCTAACACTGTAGGACATAATTTAGCTGAAATACTCTTCAACATCATTGCTTTCACTGCTGGATCCATATTAACCACTTCTGTATAACCGCCTCTCAAACCACATTCTCCCATATAACCTTTTGAAGTTGACATGTATGATGTGAGTTCCATTTGATTATATGGTGAACCCATTTCCATCAAAACCTTTTTGAAGGAATGAAATTCACTTCCTGGAGCATATACATTATCTTGATATACCTAAGTAATTAAGAAATAAATACCAAATAATTATTATTCTTTCTTTTTTCCTTTTCTCTCTTATATTGACTAACGAAATATAATGATTGAAAATTGAAAAGCAAATTAAAAATACATTTTATTTATTTATTTATGTACGTACCTCATCTGCTAGTATAAATAACTTGTGTTTATTTGCAAACTTAATTACTTCTTCCACATTTTGACGAGTTAATACTTGGCCTATTTCAATTGTAAATATGAAACATAAGTCAATTAATTTTGCTTAATAATTATTGTTTATTGTTACTCAAAAGTTTGTTTATGAATATTTCTGATAAATTTATTTATAAAAATGTGGAAACATACCAGTTGGATTTCCAGGATTAATTATAACGATTGCTTTTACATTGTATGTCTTTCTTGCTTCCTCTATGGATCTTTCCAATTCATTTACTTGTAGAGCCCAATTATTAGCTTCATCTAAGTAGTATCCGATCTAAAGTAAAACAAAAATATATATTTTATGTATCTTCATTCATACTGTGTTCATATCTCAACGATTAGTAGTTTTTCATGAAATGCAAAAAAAGCACAAATGTATGTGAATATTGAACATATATGTACATGATATTTTCATTTATAAAATATTTTCATATATGATGTGTACCTGTCCCAAATTATACTCTGCAAGACTTGCCGAGTATAAAGGATATTGAGGAATAGGAATCATAACTCCAGTTTTTTTGGCGTTGGCTTCACCGGTTTGAAATAATTTGAGTGTTGCTCGTATACCTTCCGAGGCACCAGCACATAAAATGATATCCTCTGCACGAGATGGAACTCCGCCATCCCGTCGTTGAATGTACTCGGATGCATGCTTCCGTATGATTTCAATCCCAGCAGAATCACTGTATGAACCTGTAAGTTAAAAGTTTAAACTAAATTAACTTCCTTATAAAAACATTGTTGTTATATTCATTATAATTTCTAGTAAAAGAATTCAATTTTTACAGAAATTTAATAAACATAATATTATTACAACTCACCACAACTACTTCCTTTACATCCATTTAAGATTTGTCTTGCCTTTTCTTTAACATCTGATGGTACATCTAGTTTATCAATGAGCTCTGGGAAACTGACTAGTGCTAAAACCTAAAATTCAGAAAATAACAAAATATCAGCATTTAACACATGTACTTTATGCCCTATCAAATATTTTTGATACTACATACTATCAATACTTTTATTACCCACCTGACGAATAAAAGTTATCGGTTTGGCTCCCATGGCGTGCGCATCGCCGATGTTAGCTGAGAAAATTAAGAATACACGTTATATAAACCAATATTAAATACTAAAAACTGAAAATAGCAAGTACGTACACATTTCTAGATATTTCAGAAATTCTAATCTTACCTTTAATGACTTCAGTGAACGGTTTACTAGCACCCTGTAATTAGATAAAAATCAAATGAACGAAAGATGTAAAATTTTAATCCCTTGTATCCATGTATTCTACACATAAAATATAAAATAGTATGTAATATGGATTCATCAGAACTTACATTTGCCAATTCCTTTTCGATTTCTGTTGCACGAATTACCAAAGGACCACGAACTGCATATTCCATAGTTTTGATCTGGGGATTTAAGCTATCCATGTCTAAGACCCTGTCGGTCAAAGTTGATGCAGGTCGTTGTGCCATGTTGCAAGAAGTAGTAATAAAATCTGTAATTACAAAGATATAAATAAATTACAATTATTATTATTTTCTTGCCTCTCAAAAGCTCCGATCTATTTCTTAGGTGTGTATTTAAAATTTTAAACATATAATATATCGTTATACATCGATGGAAAATTTATTCATTTTGTATCACCTTTGGTAAAAATGATTCAAAATAAAAACTCTAACAATATTATTATGCACTCAAAATTCTATAGTATTATGGGACACTCTATAAATTGTGAGACGTTTTATATCCTACTTCTTTCCAGCACCAAATGAAAAAATCAACTGATGCCGAAGCACACACACAACGGGAGAGAGTTATGATGCAATCGAATGTCGATATTAAGTACAATAAGAACTTATTAAAATGTAATGTTTATCCACACTTGACAACTACAAATGTAATGACACCAAGTAGTAAAGTATCTTTTTTGTTGACGACCTGGATGACTTTTTAAAAATCTGTTTATATATTGAAAAATGCATTTACATGAACCATGTCTCGTATATCTTGTAGCACATTATTTAAGCTTCTCAGTTCTAGTCATAAGATTAGTACATCGTGATGAGATTACAATGTGTTCTCACATGCTTTTTCTGCATGCTAGTCACTATATTCAACTCACACTGCTTGTTTAATCTGTGTACAATCTTTGTATTCTAGATACTAGATACATCCAAGTATTTTCCTATAATATTATACTACACAATGTTCAAATGTACATGCATGCATGTATCACGTATGTATATTTGCAACATAGGTACTATAAACTACAAAAAATCCATCCTTTCAGTACACTAGTATGATCTACTATAGGTGTAAAATGTTTACAATATTATAGAGAAGGTAAACAATCAGTTTAAGTTTGTCAGATCTGGAAGTCTTTTAGAACCAAGAAAAAATATCCATGAACAAAATGTAATAAATAAATATTATGTGTTTTTCTTCTTCAGCTAAAAACCATAATGTTCTTACTTAAATACGTGTCTATATTATAATATATTATTATGGTTTATATACACATGCAAAGTTGCACATAATCATTGCATAATCCTTCACTTTGAAATTCCAAGTGTATGAACTGTCATGATGAAGATGAAATAACATCAGTTGCCAACTATTTATACACATATATATGTATCTCTCTCTTCTACATCCTTTTTCCTATCCTTCTCATTCGTCAGTAGTTCCCAGTTGTTCCATAAAATAGCGATAATAATAATAATAACGACTGTGTAGACAAAAATATACCCTCTGCTTAAGTACATGTATGATAAAATGTACTGTCTTATCACGAGCATGAAAACACATGCTACACACTACACACTACAAGATATGTATTGTTATTAGTAATGACAATACATATCTTGTGTATATATTGTAGATTATCATACATATTATATAATATGCATATTTTAAAATTAATGTGGTACTCAACTCAAGTTTGAGTATCTGTATTTGAATACACTCAAGATTTAAGTAATAAATAAATAAAATTATTAACAATCATTAAAATACGTACATATTTTAAATACTCATTATTATTGCATACGCAGACGTAATGTAAAAACGTCAAGACCGAGCCGATTTAAAATTTTAAGATAAATATGTTGACATTCACATTAGCGTATTTTCACATTAATGAAATACATGTGTATTATGTATGCATAACATAAATATTTCTACAGCCATACAATTTTAAAATGGCAATGATATAAATAAACATTACATATTATGGTAGTCTTTAGTCCTACATACAGATATGTTTAAAATAATTTTGATAATATATTATACTTACTTGATAAATTGTATTTATTTAAACCAAAAAATAATAATTTTCCCTGAGATTTAAATTTGAAGGATATATTATGTATTTCGTTTTATTTTCAGTACTGTGGTCAAAAAAGAGAAAGACTGATATCACTTATTCTAAACTTTCGAAACTACTTGATATATTCTTTTATTGATATAATAACTAATTTTGATTTATCACCAAAAGTTATTTGTTATAAAGGTCCGATTGTCACTTTGTGTAAGTTTGCACTTGTATCTTGTATTATACAAAAATATATTATTTATTGGAAAAAAACATATGCGTGTACTTCAAAAACACACGTGTAAATAGAAAGTGCAACGTAAAAACAAAAAAAAACAATAGGAAGTACCGAGGAAAAGTTTAATTCAAACTAAACCGGAATAATAATAACTTTACACATGGGGAAAAAACTTGGGGTTAAAAAATTAAAAAGGAGAGAACAAAATACATACACAAGGAACACCGAACACTGAAAACTAAACATATATAAAGTAAAGGCGTATAATAAAAAATAACCGATATTGCCGAATGAATGGTATCTATCTGACTGTGTACTGTGTGTAGTACTATAGGACTAATGTATTATGTATTATGTATTTGAAAAGTAAATATATATGAGTTTATTGATCTATTCTTCCTTTTCTCCTTCCTATATAGGATTCACTGTGTTATATGTTGTACTTCTCTTCTGGTCTGAAACTGCTATACACAGATACTAGATAGTAGAAACTGAATGAAAAAATCATATTATCATATGTACATGCCTGTACTGTAAAAGGTGCCTTTGAGTGTATGATAAAACTCGCAAAATATTAAATATTACGTATTTCATGACGGCGATCTCTTGTAAGTTGTTTTTCACACGCAATGTGTATTGTATCACGAAAACAATGTAATTATACTATAGATACTTGATAGATTGAAGCTACTCGTATTACTGATGTACTGTGCATGATATGTTTCAATTATAATAATTTGACATATACATATGTAGCACTTATTAGATACACGAACCTTTATCATGATTATAATATTACTGTAGTGTCATGTACATACATGATAAATTATAAATATAGTATAACATTTTAATTTAGTTAATGTATATTATTATTATATAAAAGTACCTTGACTTTCATCCAGTGATGCACAGTTTCGGGAGCTTCGAAACAAGTTTCGTCGAATACTTTTCGTTAGTCTTAATCCTGTCCTTGTTGCCAACATTTTAATTATTAATTTCACACCCGGGCCTTGTATATATTATTATTATAGATATATATATACAATTTTTACAACAATCCGAATTTACCTTCTAGCTAACTAAACTATCTCTAGATTCTATAGATGCAAGATGCTGTCTTACTCTCTACAATCTAAACTAAATCTCTCTACTAGTAAACTAGTAAATTTCTAATCGTACCAAAAATTTTGTACAAAATTTTTGCTTGAATGTGGTTTCCTGGTTCTTTTTGTTGTTGTTATATATTGATGTCCTTTTTCTTGTTGCAGTAAAGAGTAAATATTTGTCTTATTTTACTCTACATATGACATATACTATAATATATAGAGTATATATATTTTTTTGCATTAACAGTTGTTTGTTGTTTATAGTTTTTGTGTAATGTTTTGGTTTTGACTTTTGGCTCTAATACACACGCTTTGACAGGTCAATTTCTTTAGATCCCTTGTTGATTGACAAATATGTCTTTGATTAATAAGTGCTTAAATCTTTAAGATGAGTAGATAAGGTAGTTCTCTAAAAAATGCGTAGGTCGTTTTAAAATGAGCTGTGTAAATTTTAGTTATGCAGTTGAATTGGTCGAATTGGATTTTACACTTTAGTACTTTAGTTGATGATCTTTGATTTAGTTTCAAGTGAATGCTGAGGAACTTTTAATGAAATGTACATTTGTTAGGTAAAATTATATTTCTTGTACTGAATTCAGTAAGCCTCAATTATCTATACAGGAGAATCACAGTTAAAAGTTAAATGCGAAGTTATCTAAAGACCTACTTAAATAAAAGTTGAATGCAGATCAATGCAGTATTTTTTTAGACTCTAGAGAGAAATCAAAGCAGCGGTTTAGAAGGCTTTTTCCTTGAACCTCCTATTCACACGAGTTTCAAAAAAAAATCAAAAAATCAAAAATACGGCGTATTTTTTATTTTGGTTCTATAAAATTTTGATAATTTGCTTTTAAATTGTAATTAAAATTAAAGGACAACACAAGAGAGACATTACATTATGAAGCTGGATACTCACCATCCCAGTTTATTTGAGCTGAAACCGGACCGTGAAAAAATTGACCCTGGTTTTAATGGATACAAATTATCGTTGGACACTTTACCAATAGAAACAATTCACCTTCCTGCATGTCAGTATTTAAAATCAGTAATCAGTCAATCTTTCTAAGTATTTACATTAACTATACAATATTTGAAGATGTCAGTGGAAAAAGCTAACATTTGACATTTTTTTACTTAATCATTTATAATTTATATCAATTTCAGCGGTTGAAAAAACATTACCATCTGAGGATCAGTATTCATTTCAACATTCTAGATTATTTGCTACACACAATTGTCTCTTTCCGGATCCATGGTCATCAGATACAACAAGTGCTGTGTATTTTGTAGACGTCAATTGGGATGTGTACAAAGTTTCCATTAATCCAAATGTATGTGTTTTGATTTTCATGTACGCTACATGCATTATACATTATACATATTATACTGTTTATTTCTGTTGTGTGTTTTACGTCTTATTAGTTATACATGTTTTCTACAGAATTAATGTTTTGATTCGCTTTTGTGTACTTGTATTATTATTATGTATTTACATAGAATGGAAGACTAATCAATCCAATAAAAGTTTGGACAATTCCACATATTGCAGCAAAATCAATTCCTGGCCGGTATAATGTTAGCTTGGTGTTTCCATCAAAAGATCATGCACTTATAACTGATGGATGTGGAAGATATTTTCTTCTTGAAACTCATCCTCCTATTGATCCAAATCAAGATCAAGGAGATGAAGGAAAAGAACGAGAAAGTTTTTGGACGGTGCATATACATACAAATTTTTGGGCTAAATACTCTAAATGTATAATCGTATTTCAAGATGAAATCTATGTTTAACATTTAAACTTAAGAAAAAGCAATAATAAAAGTATTTTTATCTTTTTTTCGTTTTATCTACTATATAGGAAGTATTTCAAGATATTTCAACTGTAGAGTCTCCCTCTCAAAATAAGTTCTCGTATATTTTGGATGGAACTTTTTATACGGATGGGAATTTTGATTATATTGATATTTTACTGTTGAAAATTGATGAAAAGTCACATTGGAAGGATATTTTGTCTGATCATGAAGATAAATTGGTTGGATTTACTGAAACATCATTTGTAAGTGTTATCGAATGGAAGACATTAGTAAAAGGTAAATAATGTTAAAACAACAATACAGTAAAATATTTCATGAATGATCAATATAAGATAAAAAATAAATTTATTGAATGCACAATGAATTTTTAAAACAAAGAGGCACGTATCAGCAAGTATGTAAAATTGCTCATGCCCGTAGAGCAAAATAAAAATTACCATAAAATTCTACG
>JAQGBH010007220.1:0-11336 GCA_034698265.1 Sminthurinus aureus
TTTTGTCCTTTAAAATGAACATTCTTACATATATATTATTATATTATATGTTACACGTATGTTGTAATAACAAAATATTTTACATATTATTATTTTTTATTACTATACATATTACATATTATATACTGTTTACAATTTCTATATATAATATTATACTATTATGTAACAATAATAAAAACGGAATACTTTTCTCTTTCTTTGCTTCTCCTTTTTCCTTCTTCTTATCAATTATCAATTACATATTATGCTCAGATATTTTTCTTTGTATTTGTATAGACATACTTTGAATAACGTTATCATCGTAAATTTTTAATATTATGCTATATATATACATGTTACAACTGGATGAACGTAATAAATTCATTATTTCGGAAATTACATCGGATGTGTGTGTCTCTGTGTGTGTCTACACATTATACATAGTACTAATTATATAAATCGATTAGATATATATAACTATCTAATAAATAAGTAATAATTATTGTTATTATCATAACGACACTGAATATAACTATACATATAGATTATACATATTCTCAGATAAAAAGTCTCAACAACAAAAAAAACAGAAAACAAAAAAAATTTAACAATACAATATATATAAGAAAAGAATTCTTTTTACACACCGTTGTACCGTTTTTGTGTCTTTCTAGCTTTGAAAATTGAATTCTTCTCGTTTGTTTTGTTTAGTACATATATTATACTATCTCAGCGACGGCAAAAAAAAAATAAATAGTAGTAATAAGTAATAACAATATATTAATATTGGGTTTCTCTTTTTTTCTACATATCTATAGTACATTGATGTGATTTGTATCTTTTTTCTATATTTCATATTATTATACAATATGTTTCATTTTTTTCTTCCTATCCTATTATTTTTACGATAAATAATATTATTATTTCAAAATCGTTAATTATAACAATTTCATCTATAGATATAAATAATTCGTTTGTAATATATACTTAAATATTACCTACTATAAAATATTCTTTATGTGTGGCAGATAACGTTTTGTTTCGGGTTATTTTCCTTTGATTGAATAAGATTGGATTTGAATTGGATGTATGCATGAATTAATGAAGGTATATGTGGTAGATAAAGTATAGTTTCTTTTTACTGAAAAGAAATGAAAAGACGTTCATCATTAATAGGGAATTATACTATTATTATTATTTGCATATTGTCATTCATATTATGTATTCGAAAATTATGCACATTAAAGAACTATAAACTATAACAAATCCAACAGGATACGTACCATGCCGGAAAATGCAGTTGATGAACAAGAGTTGAAGCTTGATTTCTGCACAGAAAAGTGACTACATATTTTCGAATTGGTCCACGCTACAAGTTGAGAAAAGTAAATTTGCATTACATTTTCAAAAAACGGAATAATAATAATAATTGTTATTATTATTACAAAACTCGTCATCATCATGAACATCAAATCAATGTATAATTCAATACATTATGTTTTAAAATTAAGGTCATGTTGTAAAAAAAAAACTTACCGGCGCTTAGTATTTCCTTTCCGGATTTCTCGGAGTGTCTTATATTTATCTCGTCCCTATATAAGAAAAGAAAGAAGAAAATTCATATAAAACCCGAACAATTTGTGGTTTTCAAAGTTGTAAATGTACACAATCAAAAGTAAAATATTACACACTACAAAAATGAAGCCATACGAGTCATATAAAAAAGGAGAAAAAAAAACAATGCAGACGAAGTTGCAGCATTTTTACATATAATCAACTATTTCTATTTTAGGGATTAAATATTAAATCCCCATTAATTGTGAAATCAAAGGTAGTTTAAATGGATTCTTACTTGTCGAACATTTTCCTTATGCAGTTTATCCATATTTGTCTCTTTTGTTTCATCTCTTGACTCTGCTAGCTCTTTCTTCAACATTAAAAGTTGATTTTGGAGGCGATCATTTTTCTGAGCATGAGTCTGCATTCCCTCAACGGGATCTTCGATTTCTCCCACCTCAAACTCATGACCATTAATCTGGATATAAAAGAAATTTATGTCATTAATAAATAATGACACACGGCAGCATAATATGAACGGTACTCATCAACAAGTACGAGATACACATATGCACACACATCAAATACGCTACTACGCACCTCTACAGCTCATGTGTGTGTATCATATTATGCATCCTTCATGAAATTTTACTATGTACTAAATAGTTTCAATAACAAAAACGAACGAACCAATATTTATTCTTTTTGTAACAATAATTAATCCTTTTAAAAAAAACATACCTGGTTTTCATTTTCTTCGTCCTCATGATCCTGTACCATGTGATGAGCTGGAGTTGTAGTTGCACCTAAATTTAAACATATATTTTTGTGTTTACTGAGTACTAAGTACAGTTTATATTATCCATAAAATAATAAACACATATTTACGCATTTAAAAAGCACAACAACAAACTATTTCAATCGTATACAAATCAAGTTAAATAAGATTGTACTTACTTATCATAGCGGCTGCAACTATAATCAAATCAAGAAACAATAAAAATCAGAAAAACATTGATTAGTTTTTGCATGAAACAAAATGAACAAACATAAATTTAAACAATGATTAAATAAAAAAGCAGTTTTTAAATAATGTAAATAATAAATAATCAACTATGAATAAATGAATCGGAATTCGTAGCGACAATAAAAATTACATACCTTCCTCTTGTCGTCTTCTGGCATCTTCAACTTCCTGTTGTAATCTTCGAGCTTCCTATAAATTGAAAACAAAATTATTATATTATACATTTAATTTTTGAAGAACAAGAAAATTCCATGCAGCTCTGTAAATATTTGTATCAATATGTATAATATGTTGTAGCATACACTGTCTGTCGGTTTTTGCAAGTGAGTAACTACGCTTTTGTCTGAGAACGTTATATCGCCCACGATATTATACGATGTACAACTTTTTCTTAGAGAAAAAGTAAAAATAATAGTAATCCACTTACGTCATCTTTAGCTTGAACTTCAACTTGGATTCTCTTTACTTCTTCTTGTTTGGCTCTAATTTCATCTTCAAGTTTTTGTTTTTCGGCAAGTTCAAGCTCTTTGCTCCTTTCAAGTCTTTCCATCATTTCTTGGAGCTCTGTTTGTTTCAATTCAAGTTCTTCCTAAAAAGTTAAAGAGAAAAAAAAAAAGAATTTGAAAGATTAAACTCCAATTCAGGATAACAAAATTAATTTTATTTATAATCTATTTTAGTTACAATGTAAGACATGAAATAAAAGTATAAACATTAGGGTCTACTATACGTCTATACGTACCTTAGCCTCTTGTAATTTTCTCAATTGTTCTTCCAAACGACGGATTGTATCTTGAGCATCTAATAATTCACGTTGTCTCTTTTCCATTTCTTCTTGCATAGCTCGTAATCTCTCTTCATACTCTTGTTGTTTTCGTTCAGCTTGCTCTGTTTACAGAAACAAAATAAGAAGCCATTAATACTTAATAGAGTATATATATACACATACTTGTATAGTGTACACTCATTCATAAAAACACACTCCAGTATAATAATAACTAATAAAGCTACTACGTTATGAGTATTTTATTTTTGTCCTATTCATTTTACACAATATAATATAAACACTTAAGTATACCTTGAAAATAGTTAATTAGTTTAACATAAAATTGTACACTCACCACGTGCGGCAATTTCTTTCTGCAGTTTTTCACGTTCCTGTTGTTTGGCCAATTTTTCTTCTCTTGCCTATATATAATTCAAATAAATTGGTACATATTAGACAATGTGGTAGATTATGGTTTCTGAATTTAAATAATCACATAATATTATTATACAATTTTGAATAAAAATTTAAAGTAAAATAATATTATTTTTACAACTATATTATGCATTATTATGATTTAAAATTTTACTAAAAGGTATTTAAATTTACTTGAGCTTTCATTTGCTGAACTTCAATAGTATCCGGTTTCCTACGTCTCATATACAATTCATGATTACCCATACAAAGAGCCAAAATTCTCTTATTGATACGTAGACGAGGAGCAAAGAAAACAAAATCTGGGGCTTTCTTGTCAATTGGTTTGATCACAAATTTACGATCATTAAAAGAAATATTACGAATTTCCTGAAATTTATAAAAAAAAACACATTTGATTGATTAGAATAAATTTGACACTTTCCTTGAAACTGAAAATAAATTGTTTTGTAACATGAAAAGTAAAACTTTTTTTTCCATTTTCAAATTTTACTTACCGACCATGGGAAACCGATTTTGGGGGTAAGTTTATCTTCTCTTTCATAAATGTTTAATCCTAATGCATCTACACCAAGCCATAACTCTGTTCCTTTTTTATTCTTGATCTCAAAATAATTAACTCCATACATTTCAAGATCTTGAGCAATTTTCAGGTATTCCATCATGGCATCTTCCCTCATCATTCCCTTATGTTCTCTCCACCATGTGAGGATTCGTTCTATTAATTAAGAAATAAAATGTTTTTGGTATTTGTTAATAAATTTCTAAATTAATTTTCATCTATTAAAAAAAATCTAAACTTAAACTAAAAATCCAAGACATTCTATTAATTTGTAATTACATAACACATAACAATATTATCCATAATATATTTAGTTTTAATTATTTTATGTAGTATCCAACATTGTCTTAAAAGTACAACACGTACCTTCCCATTCTTCTCTTGACATATTATGCTGATCCATAACTCGCTGTGGTAAAATACGGTCATTGGAAAGGCTTGTATGAATTTCCTTGTTGTAATCTCCATACTTGGCTAAAAATTTTAAATTTCAACAGAATTTTCATCATTAAACAACAACTTAAAAAACCCACAGAATTTAAGTTGGAATAAAGATCAAATGTTTTTATATAATCTAACCTTGAACAGCATATGATGCTAGAAGGACTGATGTTTCAGGTGGACAGTAAATTTCATCGGAAACTATCGCGTTTTTTACTTGCTGGAAATATCAAAAGAAAGAAAGAAATTCATGTAAGACATATTATTTATTAGAATATAATGTATAATGTGTAATATGTACACATATATGGTGAGATAGGTATATAAGTATATACTTATTATTTATTACTTACAAGATAGAACAGCCTCTGTAAACAAACAAACAAAAATATATGAAAAAAATGCAATCGTTATAATGATTCCCTTTTCACCTTTTTCATTGATGTATTTGGCTAACCACACATAAGTAATGATAAAAATAACTATCATTGATAATGATTTGCTCACCGTAGTAATATCCTGAATTAATTCTTCTGCTACATCTTCGGGATAAAACTTTGACCGGAATCGGAACTGAAGAGGTGACTCTTTTTTAATGTCTTGACTCAAAACCTGTTTAAGAGCACATTGGAGAAAGAAAATACATTTAACTCTCATTTTCAGTATAAGAATTTAGGCATCATACTACTCACATACGACATCAAATACATAAAGAATACCAAATTACAACACAAGTAAACGATACCTACGAATACACATTGAAAGAAACAGCATAAATAAATTTTTTAAGTGACCATCATCGTATATTGTATAATATAAGATTCGATGATAATCTATGATTATAGTAATAATAATAATTTTTATTATCAATAAATTTATTGTTATTCATGTGTGCACTCTGTTCATATCTCATCCAAAAACAGAAACATACGATTAAAATAACACCATTAATTATAAAATCATTCAATTCCAAGACTTCTCTGAAATTCCTTCATTTAATAATATATAGTAAGCTGTTTATAGCTGTTAATCTATAAAAAAAAACAAGCTTCATGTTTTATGCGTAGTGATTTAAACACGTAACCACATATCATGCAGAAATGACAAATCATTATCATAATCATGTAGTGTAACATAATCATAATAATTCACCAATTTTTACGTCTTATTTGTTCGCTGACTTCTTTCCTTAAAAGTCGTACCAAAATACACAATTAGCAAGTGCAGAGTTAGAATGCATAAACACTATTGGCATGCCCATGTGCAGACCATTAAAGGATGTTTTGCCTAGAGTCCAAAAGTTAAAAGTGTTTGAGCGACTACTATTAGTTAATAATATTATTAGCTAGCAATACCAAACGAAACTATACTAATTGTTATAAACCAGTTGTAACTTGTAACATACATGCATAATGCACATTCTCTGAAAATAATGTGATTTATAAAATGTCTGTAAAATTTTAAATAGATTTTTTGTTTTTAGAGAACTACTCGTACAAATCTAGTAAAAAATTCTCAAGTTATTTAAAAAAAAAGAAAAGTGAAAAGCTCAATAAATTTAAAATACGTATTCAATATGGAGACATCTACAAGTACCTAGTTAGCAAATTCAAAAATAATAGGTAATGATATATAATATATTGCAATATGATATATTGATTTAAGTACAATCAGAATAATTTTCTCAATATAAAGTACCTCTTAAATATCACCCTCATCAAGATGAATTAAAATTCAAGTCAAATTTTGTCAAGTTTGTATTTTTTGTTATTTCATTTTGTTCCCACAGTCAAGAGAAGAAAGAAGTACAAGAAGAACAAGAACAAGAAGAAGAGGGAGGGGGAGAAGAAGTAGAGGAAGCTTCAGCCAACTGTCTGCAGATGTAATATTTTATAGAGTACAAGGCTTTCTCAAATGTTTTTAAAACCATTTACATTATTACCAATAATATTATAATAACAGAATAATTTTAAAATTATTTCATAATACCAAAACATCAAAGTACAATACAAATACTAAAAGGTATGCAGTAAACCATTATTATATTACATACCTAAATACATTACATATTACATTGCTTATACATTGCTATAAAAAATATAGAATAAGAAAAACAGAGGTAAAATATATATATTATAGCATTTAATATATTATTATGCTCAATCCCAAATCATTTTTTTATACTACAATTTTCAATCCAATTAATCAATGTAAATACTGCCAGCACCAAGTAATTTGTTTAAAGAAAATAATAACATATTATTACATATTAAGAATGTAAAAGATGAATATTATTATTATTTATGTTTTGTACCAGGTCAGGTTCTCCTTTTCGTAATAAAGTGCGTACAAATATTTCAACAAATTCTTCAGATTCTTCCTGTTGTATTTTTGAATGTTTTTCAGTTTGATTTTCAATTTCATCAATCCCCCAGTGTGATCAATTCACCAAGCAAGCGTTAGGAGGAAAAAGAGAAGACAAAACAAGAACACATTCTCGCATATTATAAATACCCACAACCATAACAAAATACACTATGTATTCATCATAATCTTCATTTTACCCGTAAAGAAATTTTTAGGAATGAACTAACAACTATAATAACTAATAATATTTTTGTAAACCAACCAAAATTAAATCCAATAAATAACAAAACTACAATACTATAATATGGGCTTTAAAAGGTCATTAGTCATTAGGAGTGAATAAATAATAAATCTACAAATTTTAGCTAAAAACTACCCAATAATCATAAAAATTACCCAAATTAAGTATGTATTAAAAGAAAAACAGATAGAAAACAAATATTATATGTATATATATATAAAAAAGTAGAAAAGAAAAACGAAACAAAAGACGAACAAAAAAAAATGCCAACTAAAAATTGGTAAATTATCATAATATTAATACCCAATGTAATATAATACTCATACACATAATATTATGATTATAAACGTTCAATATGTGTTACCAAACAAAATCATTTCATACTTTTTCTGTCATACTCTCACTCGATCATCTATCATTATATATTATATCAACATGGGTAACGCGTATAAACATCAAACATATTATGATAGTAATGTTAATAACAATTAAAGAAAATTGGATGAAGAATTGTGTTATACCTTTTTATTAAGTTTAAGCCACGTTGTGTAGCCTTTACTATCAACATACTGAAGTCCAAAAAACCAAATTTCTCTCAGACCAATGGTTTTGACAACTTGGTCAAACAATTGCTTTCCGGTGGTCGACTGTTGGATCGCAAATTCCAACTCTGCGTCCATCGTCGTCACCCGAACATTCACCTATAAAACAAATAGAAAAACAAATCAAAATAATCATTAGCAATGACAATTTACAACTTTGAATAACTAATAATTAATAATGTTTCCATAATATATTTCTGACTCAGGGGCTAAAGATCAAATCAACATTTTCATGCATTTTGTTGTTGTTGTTTATTTCAATTCGTTTTTGAATGATTTATCATCAATGTTTGAAATTAGAGCTTGTCGCTCGTCGAATATTTTTACTATTACAAACGCTCTAATTATTATGATTGTAAAATAAATAAATTAGTCCTGAGTTCTTCACCGTGTATTCATGATTTATTCGTGATATTTGATATGCGTCGATAACATGACACAAGATCAACAACCTTACAATATCATACAACGTCATGCTATTTGTTCATTTTTTCTTTACGATTCTATATTCCATGTATATTACATTTTTACACACTTCATACTAGTATGAAGTGTGTAATTATTAGTCAATAAGCTAAAAAAAATTCAAACCAACAACTTATAATCGCTCGTAAATGACTATGACTATAATATTGCCGACTTTAAAACCAGAAATATCTTATCCTTATGACACTATAGTTATTACTTGCTTTATACTTCATCTGTAATGATCATAATATGATTTTATAACTCGTAGAATATACTCGAATGCTACTATTACTACTCCTAATAATAGTTATTATTATTACTTCCGTTTGCTAATTTTTCCATTACTCATTACTATTGTTCTTCAAAATACTGGTTGACTTTCCAATAAACAGCAGAAAAAGAATCTGTTTATTATACTTGCACAATTTTACTTTTATACTCATGACATAATCATTGTTTACTTTAAATTTTACATAATATATTATTATACACATAAGTACATTACATATCATATTTTTTTAAAAATAGAGTTCCAGAGATTGGGGATTTTTTTACAAAAAAAATAAAGATCCATAAACTCTGGCTTGTGGATATACATATTTATTATTTAATCCTACACATCACACATCCTATTAGAGAGCATTAAGTACAATGATTTGAAAAACAACGAGGAAAAGAGGACGGCAAGGCCACTTCGTTCTTCACAAACCTCGAACTAAACTAACGAAATAAAGAGTGATGATGTTGATGATGATGATGCGTCATCGAAACATACCAGCTTTTAATAATATATGGCAAGTTTCATTACAATTTACAATAGTGAGTAAGTGTGAGTATTGAGTATGAATTTTTTTCTGCTGTTGCAAAAGCGTCTACTAAATACTAGATATATACCACCTACAACTAAATAATTTCATTATGTAAACATGCTACATACATGATATATATATATCACTATAGTCTATATATACTCAAAATTAAAATAGTAGACTATAATAGTTTGTTTCACCGAGCAAAAAATTTAATCTACATATACAACTCACACGTTTTATTGTCAATTTATTATAAATAATTATAAATTGAAAAAACTACAATAATTTAGAAAACAAAAATTTACTCATTCTATAGTAAACAGATATTCAGTGAACACTGAGCACTGGCATATAATATAATGTTTGACTTTATCCTTCATCCTATAAATATACCAACTACAATACAAATAATTTACTGAATATTATTATAAGCTGTTACAATTTCTCTATGTATCATACATTCGCAAAAATTCAATATATTATACAATAATTCAATGGTTTGCAAAGTACAAAGTAGTTTCATAATCAGCAGCAGAAAACAATATTTAGTCATACTCTTCATCATAATATTGTGTACTAATATTCATAAAGGAAACGAATAACAAGTAAAGAACTGACTGACATCTCTGCTTTTCCTATTCTTTACTTTTCCAATTCTCAAATTTGCTTCAAGTAAATCTCAACTCTTGGTTTATTTCTGAATACTTACTTACTACTCACTACTCACTAAAGAAGTTCAAAATTCAAAACTGAAAGCTCAGCATGTGATAAAATTGTGCATTCTTAAAACAATTGGTTTAATAGCTTCTTATTAGTATTCTAGTTTCAATACATTTTGGAGACGACTAACTGAGCTTTCTATGAGGCAATCGTCAATCACAAGGATGTACAAACTCCAATCTACTAAAAAAAACTGCATGGTTATACATGTATAGTCATTTACACGCAAATTGTACGTGTACTCTATCCTCTCTTCTCTCTTTGTACTATGTGTGTGTACAGTATACAAAGTACACACTCGTGATCTTTCTTTCTTTCTTGTGAGATGCGAAAGAGGACAAAAACTAGATATACATGACTACATTAACAAGTATAAAACCAAATCTTTTTTATTGTGGCTAAAAGCAAATCTTCGACACTCTTCGTCTTGATTCTGTTCTCTATTGACTCTCGACTAAACTCTTGACTAAACAAATAGACATGAAGACATGATCTATCCATGCAATTCTAACCTCCAACAGTTAATTCACAAACAATACACTAAAAATGCCGATGAAGAAATACAAACATGCATAATATACATATTGTATATTGTATATGCACTATGCACACATCATTGTATATTATTATACACATGTACGTATCACACTGTTTGGAAGAATTTGTTTTGCTTTGATTGCTGTTTTAAAGTATCTCAAGAAAATTACTGTAGACAGCAAGTTAGTTTTCTCTTTCTTTTGTAGTTGAAAAGTTATCATGTTACAAGTCAAAAGAAGTTTTTAAAAAGATTGACAACATGGGCACTTTTTTCTATCGTCAGTATCGTTCTTTCTTAATTATATTATCATCTATGTTAAAATACATTGGATCGATATCATCATCGTTTACTTATTTATTTATACACGTATTCGTATTATTCATTATTATTGTACTCTATACACTCTTTACTTTATACATTGGAATATATGTATACATAATAAGTAATACGTGAAAATTATATACCTCAAATCTCAAGTCTATGTTAAATTACACACGATGTGTGTACGTGCAAAGTATAGAGTAGTGTAGGATAAGATATTATGATGTGGATTGAGAATGACAATGATTATGATATGATTATGATAGTGCAGAAGGAGCAGTAGCAGTAATACAAAATATTATTTAGTATTATTATAAGATTTCTAAATACCAAATAACGAGCAAAATTCCCATGACTTTATCTAGCTACATATTACCAAGGCCTACGAAATGATAAGGCCCGTGCATTGCCTATCTTTTGTAAAGGAAAAAAGCGTTCCAGTTTTGACCGTAAACGCTATGAGATGGCAGCACGCAACGATCCTACTAAATATGTGTAGA